>CM060084.1:1634065-1929065 GCA_030533445.1 Cyprinodon diabolis
TCCTAAACCTTGTGGACAGCCTTCCCAGAAGAGTTGAAGCTGTTCTAGCTGCAAAGGGTGGACCGACGTCATATTGAACCCTATGGATTAGGAACGGGATGTCACTTAAGCTCATATGTGAGTCAAGGCAGGTGAGCAAATACTTTTGGCAATATAGTGTATATCTTTTATACACAGAGACGGTTATCCTCGCCTGGTTCGAAACTGTGTCAGAAGGGAAGATGAAAGCAGGGGGGGGGATTTGCCAACGCCTGTGAAACACGGCGATATCCCTGTCCTGTCGTAAAACAGTGAGCTCACATCTACATCAGCAGCTCCTTCAGCAAACACTCAGACACCGACACACTCCTGAGAGCTCTGCACACTCCCACACCCCCCCACACACTCCTCCAATATACTTACAATACACTCAGGCCTGGCAGAATGGGGGTAAAGCAGATATACACTATATTGCCAAAAGTATTTGCTCACCTGCCTTGACTCACATATGAGCTTAAGTGACATCCCGTTCCTAATCCATAGGGTTCAATATGACGTCGGTCCACCCTTTGCAGCTAGAACAGCTTCAACTCTTCTGGGAAGGCTGTCCACAAGGTTTAGGAGTGTGTTTATGGGAATTTTTGACCATTCTTCCAGAAGCGCATTTGTGAGGTCGCACACTGATGTTGGACGAGAAGGCCTGGCTCTCAGTCTCCGCTCTAATTCATCCCAAAGGTGTTCTATCGGGTTGAGGTCAGGACTCTGTGCAGGCCAGTCAAGTTCATCCACACCAGACTCTGTCATCCATGTCTTTATGGACCTTGCTTTGTGCACTGGTGCACAGTCATGTTGGAAGAGGAAGGGGCCAGCTCCAAACTGTTCCCACAAAGTTGGGAGCATGGAATTGTCCAAAATGTCTTGGTATGCTGAAGCATTCAGAGTTCCTTTCACTGGAACTAAGGGGCCAAGCCCAGCTCCTGAAAAACAACCCCACACCATAATCCCCCCTCCACCAAACTTTACACTTGGCACAATGCAGTCAGACAAGTACCGTTCTCCTGGCAACCGCCAAACCCAGACCCGTCCATCAGATTGCCAGATGGAGAAGCGCGATTCGTCACTCCAGAGAACGCGTCTCCACTGCTCTAGAGTCCAGTGGCGGCGTGCTTTACACCACCGCATCCGACGCTTTGCATTGCACTTGGTTATGTATGGCTTGGATGCAGCTGCTCGACCATGGAAACCCATTCCATGAAGCTCTCTGCGCACTGTTCTTGAGCTAATCTGAAGGCCACATGAAGTTTGGAGGTCTGTAGTGATTGACTCTGCAGAAAGTTGGCAACCTCTTCGCACTATGCGCTTCAGCATCCGCTGACCCCGCTCCGTCAGTTTACGTGGCCTACCACTTCGTGGCTGAGTTGCTGTCGTTCCCAAACACTTCCATTTTCTTATAATACAGCTGACAGTTGACTGTGGAATATTTAGGAGCGAGGAAATTTCACGACTGGATTTGTTGCACAGGTGGCATCCTATCACAGTTCCACGCTGGAATTCACTGAGCTCCTGAGAGCGACCCATTCTTTCACAAATGTTTGTAAAAACAGTCTGCATGCCTAGGTGCTTGAATTTATACACCTGTGGCCATGGAAGTGATTGGAACACCTGATTCCAATAATTTGGATGGGTGAGCAAATACTTTTGGCAATATAGTGTATATTAACTTTTTATTGTTTTACATTATTCATCACATTAAAAGGCCATAATATGCCTTATTTATCGCCCAGGCTTTAACTCTGCAAAAAGAAGCATCCTTCAAAGGGCGGGGGGGAGAAGAGGGGCGCTGAAGGGACCAGATCTGCTCAGGTCCTGCTTCCTGCCAGTGACTTACGCAACACGTTGCCAAGTGACGTAAAACATCGTGATTGCCTAGACAACGATAATAAGATCACGCAGCATTCGGTTGCCGAGTCCGGAGCATCTGTAGCGTTAGCGCGTCTAATGACTGATGAAGTTTCACCTGATTGATAACAAAACTGAAAAAGTCTGTTTCTGGTGAACAAAGTAACTGTTAGACCCTGATATAAAGAGCTAGGTAGCACTGTGGCTAGCTCTAGCTAACAGGTTAGCCTCTTTTAGCTCGCTCAGTTAGCCACATTAGGCTACACTACTTTTCACTTCATATTAACAACCATTTAATTTCTACAAGTAGAATAACTGTTTTGTCTAAAATCTCTATGAAAGTCATTTTTAAGATTTTCTATTTTTAAGATGTCCTCTGACATGGGAGCTGGCTCGGAGCTCGTCTGCCTGGCTGTGTGTTTCCTGGACGGGGCCGCCTGTGGAGCTGGTTGACAGTTGCCTTTTGTATCTATGCTTCTTTTTCTATGTCTGCTTCTGTCTCCTTGAACCCCAGTGGGCCTCAGCAGATGGCCGCTCACACTGAGCCTGGTTCTGCTGGAGGTTTCTTCCTGTTCAAAGGGAGTTTTTCCTCTCCACTGTCGCTACAAGCATGCTTAGTGTGAGGGATGTATTTGAGTCAATGAGTCAATGCAATCAACTGGTTTTCCTTAGATAGAAAACTTTGAATCAATCTGACTGGATGATCTGGTGAACTGGAAAGTGACCTGAGATGACATGATGTGAATTGGAGCTATAGAAATAAACTCAATAGAATTATTTATCCTCCTCTGCCCTCAGATCTTAATAACTAGAAGCTCTGAGACTTTGTGTGTCTCCTTGTTAAATAGCAGAGCTCAGTCTGTCTTAGAAAACATTACTTTCCTTCAAGACTAACAATGATTGTTTTCTGCTACTTTAGATCACAGATGAAACGTAAATTAATAGCAAACATGAGTATTAATATATTGAGACTCCAGATGAGAACTGAATACAGTTTGTCTGATTGGCATTGCCATTTGATGACATCACAAGAAGAGGCGGGGCCCCGATCAGATCTGGTACCTACAGCTGTTCTATGAGGGGAGCGCAGAGGAAAGGAGAGTTTATCTGACTGTCTGTTGAGATTTCAGAGACAACACTCTGAAGGCAGGCAGATAGACAGACAGACAGGTAGGCAGGCAGACAGACAGAGAGACAGGTAGACAGGCACGCAGACAGAGAGACAGGTAGACAGGCAGATAGACAGAGAGACAGGTAGACAGCCAGACCGACAGAGAGACAGGTAGGCAGGCAGACCGACAGAGAGACAGGTAGGCAGGCAGACCGACAGAGAGACAGGTAGGCAGGCAGACAGACAGAGAGACAGGTAGACAGGCACGCAGACAGAGAGACAGGTAGACAGGCAGACAGACAGAGAGACAGGTAGACAGGCACGCAGACAGAGAGACAGGTAGACAGGCACGCAGACAGAGAGACAGGTAGACAGGCAGACAGACAGAGAGACAGGTAGACAGCCAGACCGACAGAGAGACAGGTAGGCAGGCAGACCGACAGAGAGACGGGTAGACAGGCAGACAGGCAGAGAGACAGGCAGACACTATTAAAGGATGGATTCTGCATGAGTCCATCAGATATTCCTGCAGACCTTATCTGCGCCCCAGGCCCGCTCTGAGGGGGCGAGAGAGTGAAACGGAAATGGGGCTCTTTGGGAGGCAATTTGTGTTTGAGTCCCCAGTGGGAAGCGTGTGTGGCCAAGGACGGGAGGATGATAGGAGGGGGGGGGGGGGCAGACATTCTGGCAGGAAATTTTCTATTTCCAAGCAATTATGGCTAAATCCTGAGATGAAATGAGAAATGATTTGGGTGTGGATGAGAAGAGGATTGGACTACAGTGTCTCTTTCTTCTTCTTCTCTTATTTTTTTTTGTGTGGGTAGTGGGGGGCCCCTCCCGCTCTATCCTCTCCATGTCCTGACCACAGCCCGGCTCGGCGCTGATTGCAGCAGCCTAGCCGCTAGCTGTTGTGCCTTCTCAATAATTGATAAGAGAAGACAGGAGTGAGAAGTGGGAACATTCAGGCATGACAAGGGATGCATGAGGACACAGATCTGACTCACTCTGAGCCCCCCCCCATCCACCCTCGGGTAGTGAGCATGTGCATGCAGCGACCTAATGTTCTGACCCATTTTCTTTCTCCTGTCTGTGCGTGCTGTTTGACATTTTCCTTAGCTAGGCAGACAAGCTACTAACTCAGAAGTGCCAAACCACCAGAAGGAGGGAGAGGCTGTGGGGTGGGGGGGGCGGCGATGATCGAGCGGCAGAACGGAGAGACGGGAACGTCAGGAGAGGTAGATGGAGGGGGGAGAAATGCGTGCACGGCAGTGAGTCAACATATTAGTAATGAGGACGGTGACATGGGAACGGCAGCGTGTTTAGAAACCATCAGATCCCATTCAGGCACTTTTCTTCCCTTTTTATTGTTTGGCAGAAAATAAAACTGCAAAAAATAACAATAAACAGCCGTTTAAGGAATAATTAGCGACATAAAAGGAGTAAACATCACTATTTCATCAAGATTTTATGTAATACGCCCCCGTTAAGGAGGGCTTCATCTTGAAGATGAACAAAATTGATCTTTTTTTTTTCTTATTTGCTTTTAAAAATAAGGAAAAAAACTATGAAATGTGCATTTTTATTCTTCCTATGATACAAAATAAAATGCTAACTGCTTTCAGGAAGGGAACTCATTTGTGTACACAGGATGATGAAGACTCAGGAGCAGGTCAGAGACGAGGCTATTAATAAATATTCATTAGAGAAGCAGCAAACTGCTAACTCTGGAGGACCTGCTGAGATCCTGTTGGAGAATCTGTTGCCAGGACAACTATTAACCACCTATCAGCCATAAGGAGTCCCGCCTGAACTGCTTAGTGTTTTTACCTGTCAAATAATGTCCCACAGAATAACAATAAACCTTGTTTGGTGACAAAAGGTGAAAAGAATGATAAACAGCGGGTTGTTTTGCATGGCGCTGAAAATAAATGTTGCTGTAAAGAAAGCTGGGCACGTTTCCTACTGGAATAAATCACCAAAGTACACAGCAGAATGTGCAGAAAGATTGGAAGCGGACATATGGGGGGGGGGGGGGGTGTTCTTGGCGAGCAGAAGGCACTCAGCTGCAGAGACGGAGGATGTTTGAATCCAACACACAATAACATCTGGGGTCACAAGCGAGCGGGGCTTCACTTTTTATTGTGTTTGCTAAAACAAAACAGTGTGTGGCTGCAGAGAGGAAGAGCCTCGCGGGGATGTGAATAATGTCTGTTTTCATTATTGATTAGTCTGCTGAGGATTTTTATGTTTAATTTCAGAGAAGAGAAGAAAAAAAATATGCAGACATTTTGCCCTGAGGCACAAGTTCTTTAAGTTTCCTCAAATAGCTAATAAAGGAGAGAAACTGCTCAGATATCACATCCCCGGAATGGCTCCTGAAATATACATTTTATTGATATATATGTGTGTAATTTGTTAATGTTTTATGTGTATTAATAGGGCTTTAAAAGAAAATCCTGAAAAATAATTTCTCAAAAGGAGAGCAGCCACATAAAGTCCTAAATGCATAATGTCAAAGTACTTTTCTATATGCCACCGTTCTGTGTAAAAGAAAGGACTCATTGTGCGAATTATATCTGACATTTTCAGCACTTTCTGCACTCACAGCCACCAGCTGAATACGAAGAATAGAGAAAAATACCAAGGATGTGTTGGAGATGGCCATAATGGAGACTTAATGGAAAAAAACAATCACTTAAATGCAGCCGAATCAACGGCGTCCTTAAAACAGCCGCGAGAGCATAATGCATCCCAAATCCAAGACCCAGAAACCGACTTTGAAAGTAGCGGCAGCTGGGCGCTCAGCATCTTTCAGAACAGGGTTTTTAGGACACGTTGAGTGAGAGTGACGGCTGCGGCGGGGGCCGTTTCAGAAAAAACGAGCGCACAACTCTGCTGGAGTTGAGGAACAGCCTGGAGCCACAGAAGCTGAGAGGAAATTTCCTGGAAGTTTCCTTGGAAATAGGGCCCTTCCCTTTCCACTTGCATTTACCAGAGAATATGGAACCGTTTGTCCTTAATAGATCTGCGAAAAAGTCATTGTCTCCTAGACCTCACGTGGCGCTGTTGACCCCCCCCCTCCTCAGTCCCTGGCTGACCTACATGGAGAGGCTGTCTGTCTCTGGGAGGGCTGTGGGCATTTTTCACTACATCTGCTGAAATCTTGCTAGCATCAGCAGCTTGTTAGTTTCTACTCCTCCTCTGCACGCTCTGCACAGGACACAACGCCGTAATCCTAAATACCTGCTCCCGGATTCCACGCACACGCTTGATTTTATTACAGCGTCTCCCAGTTACAGCGGGATCCAGGGTTCAGTTAGGATGGGATCGCCGTGGCGGGCAGATGTTCCTCTCAGTGTCTGTTTGCGCTCTGAGGATGGAGGAACTGTTTACAAAGCAACACATCTGTGTACTGTACCCTGTCAAAGCCAGGATATAGAAGTCCGGATCGTGAAGCGGAGCGACGTGGAAAAGGGAAACGCGTGATGCGAACCAAATGCTTGGTCCAAGGATATCTAAACAAAGCTTGCTTGTTTACCTCCAGCGTTTTTGGATGACGTACCCCGAACCGTCATCTAGAGTACATGGAAACTTCAAACATTAGTTCGCTGCAAGAATCACAGCCGAGGAATATCAGAGAGCACGCTGGCCGCTTGGACGAGGAGTCATTCCACACAGTCATAACTCATTTGTTTGTTATTTCTTTCAGATTTCTTTTCTACACAATTTGCAGAAACTATTCATTGGTATATTAGAGTCCTTCAACATGTCTGGATCCCCCACAGGGCCGGCTGGGCAGCGAGCATACAACCATCTATCATAATACAGGCCTATGTAATGTTATATCACAGCGGCGGGCCGTTTTCCATCAGTGCAACTTGAAACTTGAACATGACTGCTTCCCTTTAATCATGCCAACTTACAGATCCTTCAAAATTGAATAACGCTGTTCAGGCAGAAGTCCTGATTATTGATTGGCTGCAAATGCCTGATAGAAACACACTTCTACTGGTAAACAGATTATTATCCTGTCTGGCTTTTAATTAACAACCAGCAGTTTTCGTTGCCATCTGGGAGTTACAGTTTAAACTGTTTCCTTTTCATTTCATCTTTCTGGCTGCACAGCGGAAACATGTTTGGCCCCGCTGCCTCGCAGCACAAAGCTCTCCGGTTTGAATCCTGCCCTGGGTTTTCCTGGTTGTAGTTGCCGTCTTCTCCGGGTCCATCTACACATTCTGTCCGGGGGTCCGATCCGGTAGAACCAACTTTTAAGGCAGACTTTGTTTTTTTGATAAATTCCAAAAAAGTTAAAATCAATCTGTAGTGTATTATTTGTCATAAATGATTAGAATAAAACAAGAATCAAAAGTTTTAAATGATTAAAGAGAATTGTGTTCATGAATATATTTATGTAGGCCAAGAGGAGAAAAACAGAGCAATGAGTGTGTGTAACTGCTGCACCTGACTGTAAGAGGAAGAAAAGCACACTCATCTGCTGGAAAGCACAGGATTAAGGCCCTTAGTGATAAGAAAAAGCACCCTCATAAAAATGAAGTATTTGACATATCAAGGTTAACCAGCCCAGCAAAATTTGGCCATACAACTTGTGATAAATAGAGTTGTTATTTTCAAGGCACAATGTGCAGTACTGATCCCAGAAGGGGTGATGCTTTGACTGAGACACAAAGAGGAACACTAGGCCAGACTGACATGGCTTAAAGTAGGGAAAGGATAAGTTTCAACATGTTTTTGACTAAACCGTCATAAGTTTCTGCATGGCCTGAGAGAGTGCTCTCACAAGTATGAGATGTGTCTATGAATGTTACCGTGTTTTGCAGATAAATATCAATGTGACCTTTACCAATGACTGAAATATGTTCTGAAGGGGGTTTTTCCACCGATAAGAAATGTATAAAAGGGAGCTGGTTTCACCATTTGTCAGCTTCGGCTCACCAGCGCTGTGTAAATATGTAGTGTTTAGCAATAAACTCACTGGACCTGGACTCAGCGGCCTCTGTCTAAATTTTTTGATCCTTGTTTGAGACTTTTTCTGCTTTTTAAGAACTTTGAATTTTTATAAAACTTAGCTTCAATTTTAAGTCGTCAAGAAGAGAATTATAGGACAACATAATTGGCGGAGCCAGCCAGGAGAAAAGCAAAAAGGGGACGTCGGACGATCTGCAGGCACCAGCTGGAAGGCGTGGAACCCCCAAACGGGCCCAGAAATTCACCGGTTAAAGGTGAGCTAATTTGTTATAATTTTCTAAATTAGTGGGGAACCAGCCTCCGGCGACTGCTTGTGGGTGTCAGGCGTCACAAAGCTCTTCTAAAAGAACCTAGTTTTCCAAATTTAATAAAGTAATTTCCAAATTTTATAAGAATTTATATAAGAATATGCCAAAGGCAGACTAAGCTGAGGAAGGGTCCAGGTACGTATGAATGTGTATGTATGAATGTATGTTTTAGGTGTTATTAATGTTTGTGTTAAACTGTCTTGTGTTTGGATTATTTTGTAAATAAGTTAAGCTTAACACGTGTTGTTCTGAGCGGATGATTGGTAAAGGGACAGATTGGTCAAAGCGTTTTGACATAGTCTGTGGAAGCCATAAAATCCGGAACCAATAGTGTACGCGTGTTACGTGAGGGTATCAGTGACTAAGGTAGTCAGGGTGCTCCACGAGAAGGCTTAAGTAGTCTTAAGGTATTGGAATATTGTGCCACTGTAGGGAAACAGTGAGGAAAAGGTATTGTGCCACTGTAGGGAAACAGTGAGGAAAAGGTATTGAGAGGCTAAGCGATAGCCAGGCTAAGGGATAGCCAGAATATTACCGATTAAGCGATAATCGGAGAATAGTACCGCTCGACCAACCGGAGGACGTCTATGCATTTCCAGTTATCTGGGTGTAGCCGGGGGCAGCAGGGAAAAACGTATGTGCCACTGTAGGAAACAGTGAGGAAAAGGAAGTGCACT
Source organism: Cyprinodon diabolis (assembly GCA_030533445.1). Classification (NCBI taxonomy): domain Eukaryota; kingdom Metazoa; phylum Chordata; class Actinopteri; order Cyprinodontiformes; family Cyprinodontidae; genus Cyprinodon; species Cyprinodon diabolis. Next base: position 1,643,026 of record CM060084.1, read on the forward strand.
GTAAATATATATAATCATTTGTCTTGTGTGTCTTTGTTAGTGTGTCGAGTGAAAGAGTTGAGTGACTGAGGGGAAGTAAGGGGTGGGTGATATTAATAAATAAAGATTAAAGATATAATAATAAATTAATAGAAGTAATTAGTACAGAATATAGTTAAAAAGAATAACCTGAAAATTAATAAGGATTGGAAAACAAAATTGATAACTGAAGGAAAAAACAAAAACAAAAAAACAAAAAACACTAGAGTTATGAGAATGAAATAAAAATAACAAAATTCCTAAATAAGATTGGAAAAAATTGTAAGCTTTATAAGATAAAGATATTATAAGTATATATTATTACAAACTATAGTCTACATAAAGTAAAATATATAAGGTATAAAATTAGTGAAAGTGCAAAATAAAATTACAAATTTGTTTTATTAAAGATTTTATCTCAAAATTGAAGAGATCTAAATTTAGGAAGTAAATTAACTGGAAAGAAACTAAAAGAAAATAAACACGATCTGTATTGAAGAGAGCAGAACCAGTTAAGATAAAAATTAACTGAGGATTACAAAGACTGGTAAATAAGCACAGACCCTAAAGGTTAAGTGACTGCTGATTGCCATGGGAGCTAATGCGAGCAAACAGACCGAGGGGTTAACGCCTGCCAAACTGGTAATAATGACACACCCCTCCAATAAGCGCAAAATTCAAAAATGCATGACAGAATGGCATAAGATGACATCTGGAAGAAACCGTTGGCCTAAAGAGGGCAGCTTTGATCCTTCATGCTGTGACGAGGTTGAAGAACAATTAAGAAATAAGGAAAAAAGGCGTGACCGAGTGCATTTGCATAAGAAACAGAAACATGCTGAACAGAGAGATATCCTGAGATATTTTAAAGTTGAACATCAAAAGAGCCCAACAGCCCCTGACTACACTGATCATAAGCCACCACCCTATCGCCCTAGCATAGCAGGCCTGTACCCAGTAGTAGTAGAATCAGGGAGCAAGGGAAAGATAACTGGACAACTTAAATTAGTATTAGAAGAGGAAGAGGAAGAAATAGAAATAACAGAAGAAGAAATAAACAACACACCACAGACAGAGTGTAAATACCGTGATGGAGAAGACGATTGGGAGAGAACCCCAGAAGTAAGGAGAAAAGCTCCCCATAGTCGTTCCCTACCCCCAGCACGTCGCAGGCATTCACCATATCAAAGAGGCCCCATAAGCCACTCAGAACCCAGGACCAAGTCATCGTTGAAAAAATCAGCAAAACACTCAGAGCCCGTGACCAAGCTAGTCTTGGATGAATCGCCAGAACTAATGGAACAAATAAACCAGGAGGTGGTGGAGCTGACGAAAGAATATGTAAAACTCATAGCGAAGGAGGAAAAATTGGAAAAAGAAGTACAAATGAAACGACTAAAGCATTTGAAAGAAAAATTGAAGAAATTTGAGGAAGTATTAGAAAAACAGAAAAGGATGGAAACAGAGCAGCTCATACTACAGGCCCGAAATGACGCCCCAGATCAGGCAAATCCATGGACTAAGGCCTTGATTGAAGAAGCTAAAATAAAAGAGGGAGAGGAGAGAAGAAGCGAGGAGGAAGTCTTCATAGAGAGTGAGGAGACCGACTGGTTGCATGATGGAATGGAAGAAGAAGGCTCAGACATGCCACTGTCAACAGACCCATGCCATAAGGGGTTAAAGGAGAAAGACAGACCAGCGACCAAAGGACGGGAGCCACTCACAGCTGAATGTGAAGTGGACCTGCAAATAGAAAAAAGCGGCCCTCACTCAATGATGACCAGGTACCAAGCACGACAGCAGAAGACAGAGTCAGATCAAAAAAAGGCCTATATGGCTCCCCTGCTGTCTAAAGGACCTCAAGAAGACAGATATGTGCCATGGTCATTTATGGACATGATCACACTTGCTGGAAGGCTGACCCCGTTGGCAGATGGTGCTGACAGGTGGATAGAAAAGCTGGAAGAAATCACTGGAGGCATCAATCTGGCAGCTGGAGACATCAAGGCATTGCTGATTAAGACAGCAGGACACTCAGCAGCCAGAGAAGTGTTTGACGAAGCCCAGCTTCCAAGGGTCATGACCTCACACCAGTATGACAAGATACCATTCAACCAAATAAGACCCAAGGTGTGGGCAGCCGTAAGGAACAAATACCCCACCTGCAGTGATCCAACTAAGCTGAGACAAGAATGCCTAAAGGATGATGAAAGCCCCGCCCAGTTTCTGCACAGGTTCCAACAGAAATGGAAAACAGAGACTGGAAGTGATGGGAATGAACTGAAAACATCTGGCCCTCTATTCAGAACCTACATCAGAGAGGCCATGCCCAAAGAAGTACAAGCCAAACTGGACGGAGTTGTGGGGCTCATGAAGATGGACTGGCCTCTGTTCTCCGAGCATGTTAATCACTATGTAAACATGCATCGGGCCGAGAAACGGGCCTTTGATGACCAAAGCAAGATGCTGGCCACCAAGCTAACCCAGCTGCAGATTGGGGAATTGTCCAAAGCAAAGAAAGAGAAGCCCAAGCATCAAGCTGCACTGACTGTGGTGGCCACACCCCCAACCGAGGGAGCACCAACAGGGGAGGCAGTGGTACAAGCACCAGTAGTGTCTCCTGTTATTCCTCCACCCACACAGCAGATGCAGTATCCAGCAGCGCCACTCGTGGGAGGAGCCCTGCCACAGCAGACCCAACCCCAACCAGTCCCTCCTATTTATGTGCATCTAAACCAAGGAGGAGGTCCCCAACAAGCAACGTTCGGAAGGGGACGAGGGGGGCCACCTATGCGGGGAAGATGGAGAGGCCCACAAGGAGCCCCAAGAAGGCCCCCTCAAGGCCAATACCAGCAGATGCCACAAGCAGGTCCAGACATGGGACAACAGCGAGTGAGAATGCAATGCTGGGGATGTGGACAAATTGGACACATACAAAGAGACTGCCCCACTAACCCATGGATGGGACCCCAGCCCCCTACTGCGGGACCAGCCATCTATGGAACGGGACAAGACACGTACTGGCTATAGGGGTGCCCAGAGAAACCTGATGGAGAGGCTATTCTACCTGTATTAACCCAACGTCCACAAACAGAACCCACCATTGATGTCACAATATATGACAGCCATCATCGCTTCATGATTGATACAGGAGCGGCCTACTCCTGTATAGGAAAAAGTGGAATTGGCCTGCCTCTCTCAGCATCAAAGATTCGAACAGTAGGTTTCTCTGGGAAGACCCAAATAATACCCATGACTAAGCCAGTTCCCATGATCATAGGTGAAAAGACTGTGTGTGCACCACTGCTTTACTCAGAAGATACGCCCATAAATCTGCTGGGTAGAGATGTGCTGTGCCAGCTCAATGCTAAAATCAAATGTACCCCGAATGGAATTTCTTTTGAAGCAATAGACGACAATGAAGCCTACATGATGCCACTGGGTCTACAAAAGACCCCACAGACAACAAGTCATGAACCAGAAGACCAAGTATTTTGGCTGAAACTCACATCACCAACTTCCTTCCTCCAACTAGAGTGGGAAACATGGAGACCCCTGATAATGAATCACTATGAGAACTCCAAAGAACCCTTTCTCCCTCTCCATTGTACCATGTTTTATGACAAAGGCAAAACACATGATTGCAGACGAGTATGAGTCACATGACTTAGGACCCATGGTTCAAAAAGCCAAGCAAGTTACTGAATGGGTCAACACAGCATGGGACTGCATTAAATTATCCAAAGATGGACTGTTCTTTAAGATCTCATTCTCACAAGCTGATGAAGTCATAGCAGAACACATTAAAGTTCCTGGGAAAAGACAAATGGCAGTGGCAGCAGAACATGAATCCCTATTAGAACAGGTCCCAGAGCAAGTATGGTCTAAAAGTAAAACAGATGTAGGATTAGTGAAATCAGCAGACCCCATCAAATTCACCATCAAACCAAATGCTAAATTGCCCTTCCAAAGACAATACCCACTTAAAAGAGAAGCAGTAGAAGGAATACAGCCTATTATTACAGGATTAGAAACAGCAGGAGTTCTTAAACCAACAGCAAGTCCCTGTAACACGCCAATTTTTCCCATCAGAAAACCCAACAGTAATGACTATAGACTAGTCCATGATCTAAGATTAATTAATGCCATTGTAGCAGAAGAGATACCAGTGGTACCAGACCCGCACACATTACTGAGTAATATACCCCCAGGTACCAAATGGTTTACTGTGATAGATCTGTGCTCAGCATTTTTCAGTGTACCGGTCCATCCAGATTCTCAGTATTTGTTTGCATTCACCTATAAAGGCCAACAATACACTTATTCACGATTACCACAGGGTTTTGTACACTCACCATCAATTTTCAATCGAGTACTGGCAAATGACTTAAATCACCTTGACATACCATCTACAATGTTGATGTATGTTGATGACATTTTGATTTGTTCTGCTTCCAAAGAGCAGTGTGAAAGAGACTCCATTACAGTGTTGACTGCTTTGGCAGAAGGAGGACACAAAGTAAGTAAACAAAAATTGCAATTCTGCCAGCAAACAGTGGAATATCTCGGCAGGCAACTCAGTGGGGACAAGAGGTGTATTGCACCATCCCAACTGGAAGCCATAACTCAAATGCCCAAACCTCGGACTGTTGGTCACATGTTGTCTTTCCTTGGCATGGCAGGTTACAGCAGACCGTGGGTGTGTGATTATGCCATCAAAACGGCTCCACTGAGAGCACTGATTAAAGCCGCAGGTCAAGGACACCAGTCGGCTCAATTGCAATGGACAGATGAGGCAGAGGGTGCGTTCCAGCTGCTGAAACAAGATCTCCAAACTGCTCCTGCTCTGGCCAATCCAGATTATGGCAAACCATTCCATCTCTATGTGGCTGAGCGACAAGGGTATGCATGTGCAGTATTGATGCAAGACACCCCAACAGGTAAACAGCCAATTTCTTATTACAGCACAAAATTAGATGGTGTCGAAGAGGGTTTGCCTCCCTGCTACCAGGGCTTGGCAGCAGCAGCCTTCGCATACAAAAAGGCCTCAGTTATTACTATGGGCCACCCTATCATTTTGTACACATCACATCAATTACATGCACTGCTCACCAGTCCACGTTTTGTGATAACACAAGCTCGTCGAACAGGTTATGAAGTTCTGCTTTCAGGACCTGACTTAACAATACAACGCTGTACCACCATTAATCCAGCCACAAGAATGGTACTGCCCACAGAAGGTGAGCCCCATGATTGTCTCCAGGAGACGGACACCTTCATGAAGGTAAGAGAGGACTTATACAATCATCCAATCCCATCTGATTTGACACTGTTCGTAGACGGATCATGTGTCAGAGGTGAGACAGGTAATAGAGCGGGATATGGAATAGTCCAACTTAACCCTGATGGGACCTTTACCAAAGTACAATCAATGAGCTTAGATCAACCTTGCTCTGCCCAATTGGCAGAGATAAAAGCATTAACAGCAGCATGTAAATTGGCTAATGGTAAAAGAGTGACAATCTATACTGACAGTGCTTATGGGTACGGGGTATGCCATATAAACGCTAGCATCTGGAAACAACGAGGGTTTGTTAGAACAGATGGTACCCCAGTGACACATGGGCAAGCAGTAGTATAGTTAATTAAAGCTATGCAACTTCCATCTGCGTTAGCTATTGTAAAATGTGCTGCTCATCAAACAGCAAAAACACCTATTGCCATTGGAAATAACTTAGCAGATGAGGCAGCTAAAGAAGCCACAGGTTCAGCAGTACAGGGACCAATGGTTCATGTAGCTGAGTGTGAACCCATTACTAATTTGGCCTCCTTAATAGAAGCCCAAAATAACGTATCTGAAGCAGAAAAGCGTCTCTGGGTGCAAAGGGGGGCAGCTCGGTTAACACACCCCCACGATGGATTGTGGCATAGTTCTCGAGGACATTTTGTACTACCTTTGTCCTTATTACCAACGGCGATTAAAATAATGCATGGACCTGATCATTGTTCACGAGCCCAAGTTATTCAAAAGTTACAGGCAGTCTGGTGGTCACCTTATATGACACCAATGGTAGACAGAGAACTGGCCTTATGTCCGCATTGTCCTAAATATAATGTGCGTAAGATGTTCACACAGCCCTTAGCACATATTCCCATGCCAGACGGTCCCTTCCGCCATCTGATGATGGATTACGTTGACATGATAACTCGGGTTCAGGGAAAGAGATATATGTTGGTGGTTGTATGTAGGTTTAGCAGATGGGTGGAGGCATGCCCCACTGCTAAGAATGACCACAAAGCTGCAGCAAGATTTTTGTGTAAAGAAGTTTTTCCCAGATTTGGCATGCCTGATACAATATCATCTGATAACGGACCTCATTTTGTTTCACAGGTGATCCAGCAAATGTTTAAACTGTTGTGCATAACACAGAAGTTTGGTTGTGTGTATCATCCCCAGTCACAGGGCTCCGTGGAACGAGCTAATGGAGTGCTGAAATCAAAGATAGCAAAGATAATAGCTGACAGCAACAACCGTTTGACTTGGGTGGACGCCTTGCCTGTTGCATTGATGGCAATGCGCTCTCAAACTAACCGAATAACCCATCTTACTCCCCATGAAATGCTTACAGGTCGACCAATGCCTCTCCCACAGGTTCGTGGACCCCTGCTGCAGGAGGTCTCCTTGGCACAGCTTGAACGTGAAATGGGGGACTATCTCAGGTCCTTAACACGCATTCACAGGCTTATATTTCAACAGGTGAAAGCAGCTCACGGCCGAGACGAGACACACATTCCAGTGGACGTCAGGGACGTTCAAGTTGGTGACAGTGTGTTCATACGCGTCTTTAGACGTCAGTGGAACGAGCCTCGTAGGGAAGGCCCGTTTAAAGTTGTGCTTACCACTCCCACTGCCCTGAAAGTTGAAGGTAAGCCCTTCTGGTTTCATAAAAACCACTGCACCAGGCATCGGCCTCCAGACCCACCTGGCCTTGCTCCAGGACCGACGGGCTCTGCGCATGCTGACAGGGCAGCAACAAGTCTCCCTCCGCAGCACCCCTCCACTAGCTCACAGACTGTAGATGTTGCACCGGTGTCGGGCACTGATGCGCACCCACTCCCCTCCACGTCCGGCGTCCACAGACGTTCGGCACGTTTGGCAGCCCGCCAATCACCAATGCCAGGGGACTCTGAGGATGACAGTGTTCATTCTTATGCTTCCCATCCGCCTTCTGATTCTGGTGGCAATGATGATGATCCTGTTGCCACTGAGACTTCTTCTGGGTCTCACCCAGATCCATCCGTCGTTCAGGCACTGGACGAACTTCTTTCTTCTGGCCCATCAGATGCTGGTGGAGTCCTGTCCCCTTAACATCCCTCACCTGCATCTTTCCCTCTCATCCCCTCCCTTTCCCCCTCCTCCTCCGCGTCAAGTGGGCCGTCGATCGACTCGGTCCCGCCCACCCCATCGCCGTCTGGGCATCTCCCGTATGCGCCTTCTTCAGACTTTGATTAACTTCTTGTTGTATTAACCCTTTGTGGGTTAACAAGGGGGGATCTTATGAAAATTAATACTAACAGTGCACACACACATTTAATGCGTCACACACAAACATGTGCACTAGCAATGGTAACACTAGCTACTAACCAAGGGGTAATCAATAATAATGATGGAGAAAATTTATCACTAATGCATGTGCAAGTCAAAGGATATGATTATGTAATGTCTGAAGAAATTTTAGGTAACTCAATGGGGAAACATTGGCTTGGAGTTCCACAAAGCATGGACTGCCGTGAGGATGGGATGGTGATCATTGAGGTAAGATGCAAAATGTACATATGCCAAAATACATTAACAGAGCAGGTAATGACGGTAGGGAAAGCGCATAGAATGTTAAAATTGGTAAACAAAAGGCAGAAAAGAGATCTAGACAAATTAAAGACTGCACACTGGGAAACCAATATGTTCCAACAATGGATTCAGTACTCTGTCCAGGCAATGTTCAAAGCCAAAAAGCGCCCTAAAGATGATTGTATAGCCTGCTATAATGCTAAAAAATTACCAGCCCTTCAGATTATTCCCGGCTAATTGGAACACTCAGCTGAAGGGATTCTGGGATTGGTTTCACAAGCTTGGAAGGGGAAAATATCTTGAGGCAGCAGGAATGATTCTAGGGGCAGTAATGCTGATTATATTGATAGTTGTGTGTTGCATCATACCCCTTGTTCGGGGACTGGTCTCAAGACTTGTTGTAAGTGTAACTGGTCAGTTCCCAGTTGTAGAGATACAATTGGACCAAGAGATATAAAACATAACCATGATCACCTTCCACCCTCACCAGGTACGTGCATTTCTTTAATAACAACAGTGTATATATATAAATATTTTGCATAACAATGACTTATATACTTACTCACGTAGATATAGCAACTTGCATGCTGAATAATCCATAGATATAAGAGATAATATGCCTTCAGATGATGCCTAAATTTGCCATACTATGTCCCCACAGGTAGATTATTGAACATGGCAGAGGCTAGTTATGATGAATATGAAGAAAACCAAATGAATTTACAAGCTGCACTGGCGTCGTTAGGCCCATCACTAGGGGTAGGATGCCCATATCTTCCTCCCAGGTACCTACTAGATCCTGCAGAGGGGCCAAGCAGTGCACCTTTGGGTTGGAGCAAACCTATGATGACACCCAGCAGGCAGCCTGAGGATCAACCTATGATGACACCCAGCAGGCAGCCTGATGATCAACCACCATCACCTACTGGGAAGCCACTGTCCATCTCGATGCCACCAGGGGACCTCAGTATTGATCTCGGTCCAACCAGCACCCCTGCCAGTCCTGAGAATCCCGAGGATCGACGACCACCGTCACCCCACCAATATAATTATCCGCCACCACCCATTCCAGGCGTACTGGCTATGTTCATGGTCATAGCAGATGACATAAAGCTTGATCTTGCCGAAGCTCATCATGTTGCAAAGTTCTTGGCTCATCCGCTGGAGTCATACAACACCAACAGTGATCTCAAGCCTGAAATCACCTCTATGACCAAAACAGTTTATGCCCAATTCATGAAGGGCCTGATGAAGCTTTTTGTTTGTGTGTGTGTATTTATGGGTGTGAAAGACCACCTATGTAGGGGATAATTGCAGTGACCTCGTAACACAAGATGCTGCTTGGGCATTGGTATTTGCCTCTGCTGAGAAAACAGAATTAGAACATCTTGCTAAAAAAAAAGTAAGCAACGAGGACGGGTCCTCTTAAGGGAGCCAAGAGGGGGATCCCTCTTTGTTTTTATATATTCTGTTTTCTGCATTTTATTAGTTTAATATTTACTCAGACACCACCACATCTTATATTACTCACTTCTACTATATGGTGTGTATTTAATCTCACGTTTAGTTTAGTGTGCACAATATATATATAAACTTTTGTCACTTGGGTGAGTTCACATTTAAAGTGTTTTAGATTAGTTATCACCTGCATAATCACGTAAATTGATCCTTTTTAGGATCAAAGGGGGGAAATGTAGTGTATTATTTGTCATAAATGATTAGAATAAAACAAGAATCAAAAGTTTTAAATGATTAAAGAGAATTGTGTTCATGAATATATTTATGTAGGCCAAGAGGAGAAAAACAGAGCAATGAGTGTGTGTAACTGCTGCACCTGACTGTAAGAGGAAGAAAAGCACACTCATCTGCTGGAAAGCACAGGATTAAGGCCCTTAGTGATAAGAAAAAGCACCCTCATAAAAATGAAGTATTTGACATATCAAGGTTAACCAGCCCAGCAAAATTTGGCCATACAACTTGTGATAAATAGAGTTGTTATTTTCAAGGCACAATGTGCAGTACTGATCCCAGAAGGGGTGATGCTTTGACTGAGACACAAAGAGGAACACTAGGCCAGACTGACATGGCTTAAAGTAGGGAAAGGATAAGTTTCAACATGTTTTTGACTAAACCGTCATAAGTTTCTGCATGGCCTGAGAGAGTGCTCTCACAAGTATGAGATGTGTCTATGAATGTTACCGTGTTTTGCAGATAAATATCAATGTGACCTTTACCAATGACTGAAATATGTTCTGAAGGGGGTTTTTCCACCGATAAGAAATGTATAAAAGGGAGCTGGTTTCACCATTTGTCAGCTTCGGCTCACCAGCGCTGTGTAAATATGTAGTGTTTAGCAATAAACTCACTGGACCTGGACTCAGCGGCCTCTGTCTAAATTTTTTGATCCTTGTTTGAGACTTTTTCTGCTTTTTAAGAACTTTGAATTTTTATAAAACTTAGCTTCAATTTTAAGTCGTCAAGAAGAGAATTATAGGACGACAAATCCACTGGACTTTGTTTCCCAGTTTGAAGACGTTTCTCTTCCATCCAGGAAGATTTTTTAATTCAAAATGTCAGAAATAGCGTTTAGTTCCAGGTTTTATAGAGTAGAAACACAAAGTTTTAGTTTAGAAAACATGCAAATAGAAACGGATGAACGGGTCCCCCCCTTTGGAATGGGGGTCGTTTGGCTTCTTGTTGGCCTGCAATGCCCCATACCTGTCTATGTCTCTGAAAGGGGGGGGCGTTAGAGGGAATAGTTGGTCTGTCTGAATAGGAGAGGTCTTCTGTTCTCCTGTAAAGGGGGTGGAGCTGCGATGATAGCAGGAAGTGAGTAACTCAATTGCTGCATTGTAGGTTTTTAAAAGCTGAAATCTAAGTTTAGTGTGTGGCTTGCTTACCGCCCCTTTTTTGATAAAGCTTCTAGTTAGAGTGGCTCAGGTTATCCTGATCTATCTCTATAGTTCTGCTGCTATAGGCTTAGACTGCTGGAGGACATAGGGACCCCTTTTTCATCATTCTGCTTCATTCTATCTCTATTCTCCCACTCTGCAGAATCTGTTAGTTCAATCTCTAACGTTCTGCTCTCTCTGCTTTTTCTCATAGTAGCTTCATCTGGTCTGTTCCTCTTTGGCTGTGACGTCATCCTGGAAAGAAATATCAGCTGTGCTGCTGCCATCAACACCTTTGTTTCTAGATGTTGGAGCTTGGCCTGTTTTCCAGTGTGGTCCTGTTTCTCTGACTGTGACTAACTGGATGTGCTCTCTTCATCCTCTGACATGGGAGCTGGCTCGGAGCTCGTCTGCCTGGCTGTGTGTTTCCTGGACGGGGCCGCCTGTGGAGCTGGTTGACAGTTGCCTTTTGTATCTATGCTTCTTTTTCTATGTCTGCTTCTGTCTCCTTGAACCCCAGTGGGCCTCAGCAGATGGCCGCTCACACTGAGCCTGGTTCTGCTGGAGGTTTCTTCCTGTTCAAAGGGAGTTTTTCCTCTCCACTGTCGCTACAAGCATGCTTAGTGTGAGGGATTGCTGAAGAGTCAATGAGTCGATGCAATCAGCTGGTTTTCCTTAGATAGAAAACTTTGAATCAATCTGACTGGATGATCTGGTGAACTGGAAAGTGACCTGAGATGACATGATGTGAATTGGAGCTGTAGAAATAAACTGAATAGAACTGAAAAGTTCAACAATATTATAAAACCAAGAAACAAACAGGATATCACTGAAGTTCATTTCTCTCCAAATCAGTATCAACACTAGAAACATGCAATTTCAGTAATGTGAAATGTGTGTCATAAGTCAAAAAAATGGCTGTATGAAAATAAGTGCTTGTCTAAACGTGTCTATATCTACAGTCAGAGTGATAATTAAAAGGCTTAAAGGCAACTGAGACAAACAAGGCGGGACGAGGGCCTATACTTATCTCCACACCGCACTCGGTAAAGAGGAAGGTACGGCAGGAAAAAATATCTCCAAAGCAAGCAATTAATCACTTCTTAGGGCCACACCGTCTCCACGGCAACCATTTGGTCTGAACACATCGTTACCCATCATTGCTAATGATTTCAGAGGATGCTGTAGGTGTTAAAAACATTTTTTATCCTGTAAAATTCATACTTGTATAATTTCATTTCTTTCAGATGTAAACACAACATAAAAGTTGGTTAAAAACAGGAAGAGTTAGAAGAAAAATGAAGAAACATTAACCCCGCCGGCTAAGTGTGTCACACAGAAAGCTCCACAGTCCCAGAGACGGCGTCTCGTTGGACGCTGCTGGCGGACAAAGTCACGGCGACACACACGGCGTTAAATGGAAATGTCACACCAAAGTGAAACATGGCTCCAAGGCAGCAGCGCTCGCTTTGTGTTATACATGTAGGGTGATTTACCTTGCCCGACTTTCATGATGACTTTCATGGCTCGGCTCTTGCACACGCCTCCCTCGCGGTTCTCCAGACCCTCGACCGTGCCGTTGGAGGTAGCTGCGGGGGGGGGGGGGGGAGAGATGGTGACACGTTGGTTAATGAGCACGTCCATAACGCACAGAACTAATCAATATTTACGACAAGCTCTGATTAGCTGTTCCAGTGATTAGCAGTTCTCAACCTCAATCAGCCGGCAGCTCCTCTCAGCGCCATTTCTCATTAACACAACATAGGGAAGCCAAATGAAAGGAACAACATTGCAGTCCACTGAGGTGGCAAAGAGGAACTTGGTCAGACCTCAGAGTCTGACTGTTTGTTGTTTGTGCATAGCAGAGCAGTGAGGCAGAGCTTGGAAAGCTCCAGCTGCTCCAGCTAACTCCCTCTGGGCCACATGTGTAACCGCTCGCCGGCGGCGCAACAAGCTAAATGCCTCCCTTTAAGTTTGCACGTCCATTTCTAAATGAGAGCAGGAGCAGGAGGTTTGCCTGCGCTGGTTTTAAGGCGTTGGAGGAGAGTTTAGGGGTCTTGGCTTGTTTAGCCGATGTCATGGTCTCTTCCCGCGTCACAGCAGAACGCGCGCTCTATTTTCAGGCCCGTGATAATGACCCAGGGAGACAGAGTGTGACTCCGGCCTTAACGCCGAGCGGTTAACCCTGCGGTTGTATGTGTGTGTGTTGGGATGTGAGTCTGGAATTCCCCAAATGATCTCCATGTCCGCTAAGTCTGCAGCTTCCCTTCCTCCAAAACGCTTTTGGTTCCCCTCCCCGCCTCACCCATCCAGGCCACAATCTTTTTCTTTTTCTGTATCTCCAATATCAGCCTCTCCCCCTCCCCTTCCCTCCCTCTTAACTCAATAACCATCTCCCATGGTGATTGCTTCAGATGGCACCCTCGTTATGATGACATGGTCTCAGAGAGGATTCTTATCTAATGACGGCACAAAGAGAAGCAGACTTGGCTACTGGGCAGAAGAAGGAAGGGAGGGAATCTGGGTCCAAACAATGGCCGACAAACACGGGAATACTAACCAGCACGCCTCAATCAATGTTTCTACATGCGATTACTTGCCATAAACTCATGTACCAAGCTGCTGAAGTGCGGCTCTGCAGCTAGAAAAAAACCTCCTCATCTAGTTGATTCATGTTCTGCCATTCCTAAGTGTTATTAATGCTGACATTCTGTTCTCCCCCTCAGGGATTTCAGCTTTTTTACTTCAGAGACACTGAAGAAAGCCAAATAATGAACAGCACTAATATTGTGTTACGCTATCAGATGGCGCTCGGCCTCTAAATTACGAGGGGAAGCACAACATTTTGCTAGCATGGCCGCAGTGCGTGATAATTTGTGAGGCTCACTGTGATAACATCTTGTCAGGAGCTCTTTGCTGCAATCATCCCCCCCCCATCAAAACTCTGATGTAGACTCAACACAGCTGAGCGAGGCGGACACTGAAATATACAGGAGAGGCCGGGGCCGCTAAGTGCCGTGGATGAACGGGACATTTTAAATTTACGTGCGACATTAATGCGAGCGAACACTCCAAGCCGGCTGAATGATCTACATCCTGCACTCTAAAAGCTGCAGGCTTAGTTCTCTAAACTAAATGCCGGTTTTAAACAAACACTGGATCAAACGATAGCCGCTTCATATGTTAGGGAAAGAGAGAAAAGTCACCAAAATGTTTTATTGGAAAGAGCAGTAAAAAAAACTCTGAGGTCAGTTATGAAAACAGCTTCAGCATTGCATGGTGTTTAGCAAAAAAGAATAAAGAAAACATTTATTTCTGAGAAAAAAAATACTTAAATTAACCCCAAATAATTAAATAAACATTTAAAATATGGTTACAAAACTCATTACCAATTTCAACCTCCAGTTTTAGATATTTTTAGAGACGGATCATGTTCCAGAGATTCTTAAATTATACAAGTTTAGTTTCTCTACTTTTTGCATCTAAACATGCAAGAATATGTTATAAAAAAAAAAGAAAAGTAAATACTTAAATTTCTCAAACCAGGACAAAGACTAAGAAAAGGTTTTCAGTATTTTGTTTGGCGTCTGAACCTCGTTTTAAAAACCACAGAAACTCAAACATTTCTTCCATCACGTCTCGTTTTCTCATTTTCTTACTTTTACAGATCAGAAAATAATCTAACTAATTCCAGACTTTTTTTTTATCCTTATATAAACTTCCAATAAAACCAGAGCTCATGTTAACATTAACTCACATAATAATACAGTTTTGAGGATATCAATGCTTTTATTTTTAAAGAATCCTGAAAATGACGTCTTTTCCTGTTAAACTTTATCATGTAACTCCACTTAAACAACCAGTTTTAACCAGTTTTTAAGTTAATTTTTTTATCAAATCAAAACTTCTAGCAGAATTGTTACTTTAAAGTTAAAACTAATGTATAATTTTAGTTACCTTTTGTATTTATGAGTTGATTTTATCTGATGGTTCGATGTTCTTAGAAACATTAACAAACATTAAGAGTTTTTTTTATTACTTCTTTAAATATGTAGGGATTTTTTTTATATAAATAAATTTTAAATTTTAAATAAATTTTATATTTTAATATAAATCAAGCGACTGGAAGAAAAGCAGCGACATCCTGGAGGAACATTCATACTAGTACAACTTTTTTCGAAAAATCAGCTTAAATCTTTTTAAATGAAACATTTATTGTGACATTTTTTCAACATTTTTGAAAAGTTATCAATTTATAATAATTGTGTGTTTCTTTCAGCTTCTTTTATTGCTTTCACTTCTTTAATTTGATCCTTTTTTAATGCTTAATATCTCTGAGCTGTTTAGCAGTAACCTTGATTGCTTTATAAATGTTTGTAAGTTTTCTTAAAGTTCTCTGGCTTTCTGTCACCTTCCTATAAACTAATTTTCTCGCTCTCATTTACTGGTCAGACGGTTCAGACATGGTTATCTGTGCCTCTGCGATGCATAACCATCCAGGGAAAGTCTGCAAAATATGAAATCATCATAATATCAGGATCAATTGTTTTGCTGCATACATCCCATGCATCTTTTTCTATCAATAAAGTCAATCAATCAACAGTAATGTTGAGACTATTTGAAAGGAAATAGTTCCTCCATTTTAATTTTCAGCCCGATTAAAGTAGAGTTGCTGTAGCAAATGGCCACAGACGATCCTGAATGCTAAAACTACTAACTGATGGGGTCGTCACGTTTTTTCTTTAGAAATATTATCCATAATAATGAGCCAATGAGCTGTCAGTCTGGGTTGCTGCTGCTGCTACTTTTAGACACAGCAGGCAAACCTGTGGCAAGCCGGGCGATGGGAAAGAAGGAGAAGACCATGAGAAAAAGAGAGCAGAGAAAGTGTGGACTGCTGGAAGAACTGCGGTGAACTGGTGAAAGAAAAGTGAAATGGCGTGCTCAAAGATGACCCTGCACATTTAGAGGATGTTTGGCTCAACCTGCTGCTGTGAAGCAGGATTCTCCACCATGAACAGAATCAACAATAAATCTGGATCCAGGCTCAGAATGAGCACCTTGATATGTGCTTGAGAATGGCTTAGTCTCCGGTTAAACCCAGGTTTAAAGCCTTGCAGGGCAGCCTAAAGCCCACTGCCAACATTAAGACAGAAAAAAGAAAGAAAAAATAACAGGAAATTATCTATAAACCAAACTGAACGGTTGTTATTCTCTACTTCAAAAAAAAACTTTAGATTTTAAAATGCAAAATTTTTCCATTTTAATATTTTAATGTTTACATTTTAAGAAGATTTTATTTATTTTTGTATTTTTTTATTTAAAAATTTAAAGTATAAGATGGCTGCATAAAAACCTAATTTTATTTCAGTGTTAAATTCTGTTTATATTAACGGATTATAATTAAAAATGTCTCTGGACCTTTTCTGGTTGATGATTTTCTTTTTTCGGACCCTGCGGGTCTTTAATTGGTTACTGCTGCTATAGAGGGTGATTAGGAAGGAGTTTTCTTTGGTTTTCCTGGTTATCAGTTAATTTTTTAATTTAATATTTTTGGGCTGAGCAGGTTTTTTTTTATCCCATCGATTCGTAGATTCTAATTAAGAAGGCCTGAACTGTTTGAAGTCATCATCAGAGAGGTGAGCAGGCGCTGACACACGTATTATAACCTCATCTCTGATTTATCACAACTTTTCTTTCCCTCCTTTTTTTTTTTTTACATTTTCTGAGTGTTACACAAAAAAAGAAAAAAATAGAACCTCTTTGAAGCTCAAAGGCGCCTGAATAATCTGACTAGGAGTGAATTTTATCTCCACTCAGGCAGAGCAAATCTTCTCAGTGTTAACTTACTCCTGTCGTCTAAATGAAGTATTCCTTCAGGCTGCAAAGGGCCTCTGCATTGCTGATGTAATGATAAGTTGGCCCTTTAATGCTCCTGTTTAGCCCGACGTCTGAAAGGGAGCTGCATTGATAAAGACCGTGGCTTCACATGTTGTTTGCATTCAGACCATGTACAACATCACATAATTCAAGCCATTACTGTACCGCTGGAACTTCATAATCTGATTAACTGTGTCCGATCATAACCACATTTCCTTCTGCAAATCCATCTTTTAAGGAGAGTTCAAGATGGAAATCAAGTGCAGGAACCAACTGTTACGTGAACTCAGAAATGTGCTGCAAATCATCAAGCAGACCTGGAGACTCTGATGCCTGTTTGCCTCGGCTGATTTCGGTTTACTCACATCTATCACGTCAAGAGATCAGGCTAAAACTGTGCCAGCCCTGTTTGTCAAACTCCCTAACCCCATTCCACAACAAGAACCAATGCCAGCTGTATTTTTTTATTATTTTTTAATCTAAAGCCTCTCAATCTATCTTCTCTTTCAATTTCCCCCCGTTTCTGTCTCTCCCTCTTCCTCCGGTTTTATCCCAGAGCGCTGACGTTAATCCAAATCTGGATTTCCAGATATTAAAAGGCCAGCAGTCATGTCGCGTTTTGGAGAGAGGAAAGTGGGGAATTGGGTCTTCCTGTTTGTCTCGGCAGAGATAAAAACACAAGGGAGGAATGAAGGAATGACAGGACGGAGAACAAAGGCAGGACTGCTACGCCGCTTATGATTGAGGGGAACAAACTCAGCGGTCCAGAATACCCAGAAGAAGTGGTCATTGCATGAAGGAATGCTGCGTTTTTGAAAGAAAGCGGCTGGCTCCCAGAGAGGGGGGGGGGGTGATTTAAACCCTCTTTGAGGGGTGTGGATCGTTGGCCACAGAGTGACTAGTGGGAGAACAAAAGATCTACAGCTGCTGAAGTCATAAGAGAAACCAGGTGCCAAATGTTGATGTTGGGAAATATCTACAGCATAAATACATGAGCCAAGAGCAAAGCTCCTGTTCCAGTTTAACACATGTTCATCTACTGAACATTAGCTCCAACATAACATGAGAACGGGGGGGTTCAGGATGTCTGAGGTGAGGCTCTGGTGAAGTAACGGGTAACCCCCCCCTCATAAAAGTCATAAAATGTCCTTTTAACATTCATATCTCTGCGCAGAAATCAGCAATTTCCACATGGACTGGGTACAGCAGGAGGGACGGCTCCCTGAGGTGCTATGAGGAGGTGCCTCTGATCTCCATTTATTCACTGGATCGCCTGTTGGTAGTACGGCCGCCATATTGGTACTCCCTAGTTAGGTCGAAATATAAACAATCCGTGAGCTGCAGCATCGAAAACAAAGATGGTGTTCTCGTTTTCAGGGGGACTGAACACTTTTAGAATAAAGATAAATTCATTGCTTTGCAACACACTGGCTGTTTCATAGCATCAGTAGATTAACTTTAAATTATGATAAAACAATAGGCCCATCACATTGCAGAGTCAGTCTCTAAATCATGTAATATAACATATTGTACAATCTATCACAATAAAATGAATGTGTTAATGGAGAAAAAATAATATAGATGTGTCCAAAGCGCTAAATTGATGATGTACATGTAATATACATGGATTTATTACATTGTTACGGTAATTACATCTTACGTCTGATAATGCATGCTCTCTCTCTCTCTCTCTCTCTCTATATATATATATATATATATATATATATATATATATATATATATATATATATATATATATATATATATATATATATATATATATATATATATATATATATATATGTATAGGGGTCAAATGTTTGAGTTGCCTTTTTTGTGTATCTAACATGCAATATATTTCAGCACATGACTTTTTCAAAAGAGAAATACAACAAACACATAATACAAAAACTACATCATCATTCACTTAATAAAGAATTACTATATTGACATTTCACAGTGATTTACTTTCTATTTCCTCTACTTTCTATTTTCTAACTCAGTCAATGTCTTCCAGTCAGTCTGAGATAGCCAGACTAATGTTAGTCTGCAGACTAAACTATAGGATCCATCGGCTATAGATGGATTTATTCTGACTGGGAAATGACCAGTGGAACGTCTTTCAGCAGACAGAAAACTGCTGGTTTTAGCAGCTATATTCTGCGCAGGGAGGCATTTTCATGGGAGTGGGGAGTACCAACATGGCGGTTCACTTTTTTTCAGGCAATCAGTGAATATATAGAGATCAGTGGGAGGTGCTATGAGGAGAGGAGTGGGAGACGTGTCTGCGGATCTGCCGCTGAGCGGTTCGACACATCACATGCTAAGGCCAGAGCGAGAAGTAGAGGTCTTCATGCATGTAGAGCTGCTAAATGAGGTCACTCAGGTGGTCCTGGTGAACAAAGCGAGGGGGGGTGCCTTCACACATAGCAATAGGCTCAATGTGGAGCTAGCTGCAGCAACATCTGCCCAGAGCACAGGCCAGGGGACGGATGCAGCGCATGTGGCAGACGGAGAGCAGGTTGTTTAATGAGAATGTGGATGAGAGGTGACATTCATTGGCTGCCTCCAACCCACAGCATTCAGACTCCCAGAGAGGGAAAGCAGTAGGCACCAATAATGTCTACATTTCCCCAAAAAGGAAAATAGGAGATAAATACATAAGCGGGCAACAACCACCATCGGATCACTCTCAGTTAGTGTCAAGACAAAAAAAACAGCGACAGAGCACAGCGCTGCTTCATGCATATCCAGGAAAACAGTGTGTGTCTGCGTATCAAGCAGAGCATCACAATAAAAATGTCCATTTCTCATAGCTGCCTTTCCCCTATCTGGCTTTTTGTTTACATTATCTGAGTACGACTGAAGTGCTGAGAAGCAAAAGAGCCTATTTGCACAAAATATTTCACTCCTGAGCGAGCACAGGGAGGGTTAGATTGGGTTTATATTCCTGAGTCCAGAGATAACCCTCCCTGACAGACCTGGAACACACGCACCAAACGCAGCAGCACGTAGACATGCATGTGGAAAGAGCACGCATGCAGACTGAGGCTGACAGACTGGAATAATACGGGGGGGATCTGGATGTTTGCACTTTGAACCTTTTCTAATCCCAAGTATTAGGGCCTGGCTAAAGCCTGATTATAGTGGAATGAAATGGATCTAAATAGATGTCCTAGCCCATCAGACTTCCATTTCTTTTGTCCCAGAAATAGGAATGGAAATCAGTAATCAACCTCCGGCCCTCCCTCCCACAGCCTCGTCTGCAGGTTT
Source organism: Cyprinodon diabolis (assembly GCA_030533445.1). Taxonomy (NCBI): domain Eukaryota; kingdom Metazoa; phylum Chordata; class Actinopteri; order Cyprinodontiformes; family Cyprinodontidae; genus Cyprinodon; species Cyprinodon diabolis. Next base: position 1,662,937 of record CM060084.1, read on the forward strand.
GACGTGAGCCTGGAAGATTCGTTTAGACTTTTTTTATCATCTCGGACGAGTCGGCCGCTCTCGGTTCGGCCCGTCTTTTCTTTTTTCTCTCTGCCTCATGCTTCTCTGTCCTAATAGAACCTGGCAGACAATATGATATCGTCACAGTTTCAACGCTTGATGCACACATTTTTTATGCTAGTTTGTGTATCTGATATTGAATTTGGGTTAGAGCTGATGATTCTGAGTAATGAGGGCTGACACTGGTTTTCCGCTGGCTTTTTGGGTTGCTTTAAGCGTGGCCACGCACAGGCCCTGATGTCACCGCGTGCCGCCGGCTCCCGGGAGCCGCATGGTCGCCGGCAGGGTCAAGGTTTCTCCACTTAGCTGCCATGCATGCAACTGTTGCTCTGCTCCCCTGAGTCGACCCTCAGCCAGAGGGGGAGCTCCTCTCCCACATCCTGATCAGATTCTACGTCCCTCACACAGCTTTCCTCATAAACATCCCATCTCTGATCCTTTTAGAGGGATTAAGATGACAAACCAACAAAGGCAGCAGACACACTGGAAACATGATCTAGAAATAAGAAAAACTTTCTTAAATTACGTGGATTTACCCTTAATTTGAGTTTGTAAATGACATGATCTGCCAATGGAATGAGTATTTTTACTCTTAAAATAAGATATTTAGATAAAATGCGCTTGAAATAAGACAATGCAAACATGTTTTCTTATTTTAAATGTAAATTATTTTGTTCCATTGGCAAAATGTCTGTTTCCAGTGTAAATGTTATACTGATGGATGCTTGGAACATGAGAATATTAAATACTTTTATATCAAAAGAATCTATGGCTCCCTTTTGTTACCCCCATTTACTCCTAGACCCCTGAAATAAAACTCAAAGCAAGCAGCTGCTTAACATCCCATAGTAACATTATCGGTTTGGAGGAACGATAGAGAACAGCAGTGAAGAGACGCCATCATAAGGAACAAGGAACACGTCAGAAAGTTTTAGAGGAGTTTAAATTTAGGGTAAAGTTCTAATCAAGTGTGCTGAACTTTAACTTAATCCGTCCTAATCTGCTGCTACAGCATCGATCAGAGGAGCAGTTAGGAGGAAAGTAACATTACAAATCATTCTGAGCCCCTCATCATGGCGACACATGGTGGTGGCAGCGTCATGTTGTGGGGACTTTGCTCCACAGATAACAGGGAAGATAGATAGAGCTAATTAGAGCTTTATAGAGGTAATTTAACCAGATCATCCAGTCAAATTGGTTCAAGGTTTTCTATCTAAGGAAAACCAGCTGACTGCATCGATAATAAAAAGTATCAACCAGCTCCACAGGAATATATTGGCCCGGTCACACCTGATAAAATGCACTAAGAGCTAAAAATGACGCCACCCGTCCAATCAGCAGCAGCAGAAGACGGCTCCAAATGTTGACTGATGGAGCTGAATACAAATACGCATCACCCAATCAAATATATTCTAAAAGTACAAGTTAATATTTTCTCTAATAAAATACAGGCTGAGTTGCATATATGATGAATTACTAATAGAGTTTTTAGTGATAATATACATTGTTTTAAATAAAGTTTGAGGTTTTTCCACAATCAATAATGACTCCAGTCAAAGGAAGTCAACCAACACCGGAATAAACGTGCAGGCAAACAAATACGTGTTCACACACACACACACACACACACACACCCACACAGGCTGGCTGAATAGCCCAAAGATCAGGCGGGACTTAAAAGCTCCTCCAGCAGCAAAATTACAGGGTACCTCTAAATCCTCTCTGCAAAAAGCACTATGCTATAACATCGGGGCGGGGGTGCTTTGGAAATAGAGGTGTGTACGTGCTTTTTATGCATGCATGTATGTTAGGGAGGGAAAAGGTTTGAATTGTATGGGAACACAGGGAGACGAGGGGCAAGAGAAGATGCAAATGCATTAGAGCTTTTCTTCTTCTCTTTTTTTAAGGTCAGAAAAAAAGTGCAGGAGTGAGACCTGATCTGTTTGATGTGTGGTGCTGACATGATATTGTGCTTGAGTGCGGGTCCCCATATAGGACAGTCGTGCGTGCATATGTCTGCAAAAAGAATATGGAGGTGATGAAGTGAGGGGCTGAAGGGAGGAGGGTCTGCAGAGCTGAGTTTGGAAAGAAGAAGAGGTGGGAGGTGATGGCTCTCTGTTTAAGTGAAGGAAGCATATGTGCTTTGGATTGCATGCATGTGTGTGTGAGTGTGTGTGTGTAGGCCAGCTTTCTTCTCTCACTCACACTCTGAATTCCTCTTAAACGCTCCATTAGACTCCTAAAATGTGTGTTCTTTGGATGCCGTGCACCTCTGAATAACTGCTGGAAGTTGCACTGTGTGGGTATTTGAGCTCATCTGAATGCGTGCTCCCCTCAAAACGCACTTTTTAGACCTTTTCATGAACAAATCCATCTTTTTTTCCCAGTGATTGGATGTGTGTGGTCCGTGGACATCAGTCAGTACAATCCCCCACTGCCAAGCAAAGAGCTCGGGCATTAAGGCCTTGTACAGCCAGCAGCGCTGGGCGAGGGCTTCAAGTCTACTCATGCCAGCTTTTAACCTCTGCAGAGGACCTGTCAGCAGCTTCCAACGTGTCTTTTTTTGTAGCTCCAAGAGAGTTAGTCTCTGTGCGAGACTCTCAGCCTGCAGTCAGAGTGCGATTCAGCATCACTTCACCGAGGGTGTCACCTCTACAGCGGATGCTTTGGATCCAGCCTTTTTCCACTCTGTTTCCTTATCCCTCAGCATGCTGCAGCCCAGCACAGAACATCCACACGCTGGCTTTGGACTGTATCTTCAAGGGGCTTTTTCTGAGAGGTTACATATGTGTGCCGAATTTCTCAAACTTCGATCAAAGCAGGAGCTGCAGCTGACTGTTCCTCCAGAGGACACGGTGGATTTTAGCCACGTTCAGCCGTAGCTGCTGGATGAATATTAGTCATGTTGAATGAAATGACACAGTCTCATAATTAGACCCGAGCTAATTCCACTGAAACTGTGCGCTGCTGATATTTGCCAGTCTACAACGGCCACACCCTCAAACAAACACAGTTTCCTTAAGCAACGGCAGCTTATCTGTCACCTGATACGCTGTCATGGGGTCAAAAGGGCCAAAGGGTGGCGTCAACATGGACACCACCCTTTGGCTTTAGGTGATGTCATCATTTTTCCAATGGTTTTCTTTCTATAAAAGTGAAACAAACTTAAGGATTTACAGCCGGTTAAAGAAATGTAAAAATGTGTGTAAAAAAATCAGCCTTCTGACGACTTTCATCCCAACTCTTTTTTTTTTTACTATTATTATTATTTTTTATTTATCATTATACTTTCACTGTTCTTGTTTATTTTGTTTCTTTTGTATTATCTCCATTTATCCACTCCTACTGGATTGGTGCCCAAAATATAAATATGAGTATCATGCCTCCTTGTAATGGAAATGATTTAATGTTTCTCTGATGCTCATAATAAAATAAAAAGGAATAAACTGTAAAATATGTAAAATATGTTTTTAATCATTATATCAAATCCCCTGGACATTTTAAATCAAAACAATCTAAAATTTTAACATTTGCATTTTTCAGCCAAAATGGCCGACTTCTTTTTGTGACGAATCTTTAACAGATTTTTGTTCTTTCTGATCAAGGGAGCCGGTTTACAGTTCTTATAGAAGGGCAATGGGCTGCCCTTAGGGGGCGCTACGGAGCCTTTTTTTTCCTTCTTTTTCTTTTTTATACAAACATTCATATAAAAGATTTTTTTACGATCCTGTTGTGTGAAATTTTTTTTATTTTAGCAAATGTTGAAGCTTTTAAAAGTCAATTCATCTGACATGAAAAGAAACAACATTTAAAGGTGGCGGGGCTGCAACTACTGATTATTTTGCAAATCAATTGATCTGTCAATTATTTCATCTATTAATCAATTAATAATCAAATAGCCTAAGGTTCCTAAAAGAAGAGTTTTTTACAAAATTAAAGCAATTAAAGAAATTTTCCACCTGAGGACTTCTGATAGAACTGCTTGTCGGATGATTTTTTTCGTAAAAACCTTAAATGCAAAATGTTTATAATTTTTTTAACATTATTAGTATAATTACTGCTCTAAGTAATGAATAATCAAGTAAATTAAATACTTAATTATATTATATAGTCCAAGTCTACATACAGACTCAGTCAGGGAATCATTTAACACACAGCGGCAAACATTCAATGAAAAATGAAAAAGTCCTTTAATTCTTCTATTTGCAATTATCATAAAGGTAAAAAAATAAATAAATAAATTGTGATTAGGACCCAATATGGCCGACCTCACGGCAAAAAAATTGAAATATAATAATAATATAAATAATTATTTTTTCTTGGATTGAGGAGGTCAGTGAGACGCTTAGCAAATGGAACAAGACAATTTATATTTAAAATTAATAAAATAAAACAAAGCAATTGCATTAATTCGATTGGCAGATCATCTTATTTACCAGCTCAAATTAAGGGTTAACAAACTTATTTTAAAATTTTTTGCAGAGCTCACGGTGGGTTAAAGCAGTGATCCTCGACCGGGGGTACTCATACCCCTAGTGGTCAGACAGTGCATTGCAAGTGGTGCATCAAAAATTTTATTTCTTATGTATTAAGATAAAATAAAATAGGGCTCTAATCTGTTAACATTATGAGGACCCAAGTAATAGACTAAACAAGCTTTTATCAACCAAAAAGTTTATTTTTCTTATTTCTTTGATTTCACCTTCAGCTTTGACATAAAGACCAAGCAGAGGAACAGCCTGGATCAGCTGGTTATCGGAGCAGCTCTGATGTTTTGATGAAAACAAATAAAATTAATTAAATCAGTCTGACTTTAAGTTTTGTTCCCAATTCATCAAGTTTCAATATATTTATACAGGGGGGAGCTCCATTTTTATGAATATGGGTTTTTAATAGTATTTTATTTTGCATTTATTCTAATTCTAATTGTGTTGTTCTCTATTTGAGATGTAAAAAATAAAATGCCTTAGAATTAAATGCTCAAAGATTAAGTAAAATAGTTCTTATTATATAATCAGTTATTGGACAATCTGATATTATTGATATTTTTGATGCTCTAAAGGGAAAACGAGTGAAAACAGCGTTGAGAAGCAGTGAGTTAAAGGAACTTATCCAGGAGACGGTTTGAAGAGTTTTAACATGAACTAATTTCCATCACTTTATGGGAAACTGGTCGACATGGCTGCAGTTTAGGGCTTCAGTAGAAACATATTTATGTTCTGCTTCCTTAACAATCTCAAATCTCCGTGACTTTTCAAAATGCTCAGATACAAGAAGGAAAGTTCAGCTCATAATAGAGGGAAAAATAATCTTTGCTGCTTTAAACAAACCAAAGCTGCAGGAACCCAAACGCCACTAATGGTTGTTGGCATTGCCAAGTCAATAGGTTCACGGGGGACGTTGTCCAGCATGCAACTCCTCTTAGTTCACATGGAAACATCCTCATCTGATAACCAGAGGCTGTAATGTTGTGTGTTGAGAAACTGGGTCAGAGAGGGAAAAAAACTGCATTTCACCTTCCTATTTCTGTGAGCTAAATAGGGGTGGAGGATGTCAAAATAGCAGTTTCCCTCTTTCTGTTGGGTTTAGGGCACACCTCCAAGAGAAGAAGAGTTCTGCCTGCCCAACATTTTTCATAGCATAACGTGAAAGTGGTCTGCGAGGCTCCAGCCTAGGCGGAGCAGATTTATGGGCAAAGTTTCTGGGAATGTTCAGGCCTCGAAACAAGCAAGTCGTTTGACATGAGAAGAAAAGGAAAAATAAACACCCCTTAACGGCGCGTCCGCATGCACAGACCCACATGTGTCGGATCCGTTGGAGATAAAGGATGCAGAATAACAGGAGGACCTTGGGGAGCGGGACCAAGTCATCCGTCTCAAACAGGAACAGACTGAGCGCGCTCCAACATGACATGATGTGGACAGACTCATTTTAAAGCACATCGTTTCCTGACTCTCTCCCGCCCCGCCTTTACCTCCCCGCTCACACGTCCACTGAACACACAACCAATGCTCAAGGTGTGAAAACTCTCCTCCAGGCTGAAACCCACACAACCTGACAGGTGCACAGGAAGGAAGCTTCTGCATTCAAACTCTGCACCCCGAGGCTGCGAGGATTCACTGATTTTAACGCTTCAAGGTGATGCAAATAGTATAGAAGGTATGCGACACGGCGCCAGCACCCGAAGCACATCTAATATTAATTTCAGAACCGTAATAACCGACTGTAAAATGAAAGCTTGCAAAGACGGAGCCCAACATGGAAGGCTTTTAGGTAGCAGTTTGAACTTTGCCAGCTATTTTAGTGGTAATCTAGTGTGCTGCGTGGAGCGTTCTGCCAGTAGCCCACACAGTCCTCCCTAATGACAGACTAGCTAATTGGCAGTAATGGCTCTTTGCACCGATATCATCAAGCTGCAGCCCTGGAAAACCCCAACAGTTTAAAGCAAATCACTTGCAGGCTAGAAACTGGGAAAAGGGCCCAAGGAAGTGACAGCGGCAGCCCTTATATCAGCCGGTCAGTCGCTTCAAAGAAGAGCTGCTGGTTCAAATCCTACAGAGCTTCCTTTTCTGCATTAAGTCGCCTTACATGAGCCAAACAAACAGGTGAACAAACACTCCTTTAGTGACACACAGCTGCTCCCCCGACCTCAGATGCTGCATCATTTGACAAACAGCAGTTGAAATGTTGCGTGTTGAGAAGAGTAAGTCAAGGAGAAACTGGGTCAGAGGAGGGGGGGGTGGCATTTCACCTTCCTATTGGTGCAAGCTAAAGGTTAAGGAAGATGCAACACATGCTGAGGCGCAGACGCACTCCAAACACGAGCTGCAGAAGCTAAAGGTTAATATTGTTGTGGGAGTTGCTGCTTTGCTGTTTATCTCACTTCCCAGCATTATGTCTGGGTGCGTCGGGCTTGTTAAAGCAGGGAGGGAGCTGTGCTTCGGCGTTTCATTAATCGCATCACAGTTGCAGCTTTTTTCTGCCCTGTCACAGAAACGGTGGGCCAGACGCCCACTGTTTCTTTTTTCAGCAACTGCACATTAATCTACTAATCGACAAGCAGTCAGCATGACTTTTAAACCTGTAGTCCAGCTCCCAGCCCCTCATCTCGCTGCCGCCCATCCATCCTCATTTGTGATGAAGAACTCTGAGGTGACTAATCGCCTCCTGCCGCCGCCGTGTCAAACTCAAATCCATCCCTGCAGAATTTATGTCACTTCAGCTTTTTCTCCTGTTGTCACTTTAAAGCCAGAGACTTAAATGTATTTCATAGATAAACCAGGTACAGACATTTTTAAATGGGAAATAAATAATTGCTGGTTTTCTAACATTTTTTCCTATTTTCCTAAAAATAAAAATGCAATTACTACATTTCCAGCTGCAGGTCTTTTTGGGAACTGTCTTCACCTAGCCGGGCCGTCGTGTTAGAGGGCGGATAGAGGCGGGACTAACAGGGTCCACCTCATCAGGTTAGAACCAATCAGATAACTATAGACGTGATACAAAAAATCCAAGCTTGCCATTTGTAACTAATGCTCAGCTTTTCCTAAAGGTTGTGCATTTAGATCCAGACATGTTTTCTGTCACTAATAGAAAAAAGGCATAATGGGGCCACCACCATGTTTCACTATTGGCATGGTCTGTTCACAATGCTCTCTCTTCTCATAGTAGCTTCATCTGGTCTGTTCCTGTTTGGCTGTGACTCCATCCCGCCTGTGGAGCTGGTTGACAGTTGCCTTTTGTATCTATGCTTCTTTTTCTATGTCTGCTTCCGTCTCCTTGAACCCCAGTGGGCCTCAGCAGATGGCCGCTCACACTGAGCCTGGTTCTGCTGGAGGTTTCTTCCTGTTCAAAGGGAGTTTTTCCTCTCCACTGTCGCTGCAAGCATGCTTAGTGTGAGGGATTGCTGAAGAGTCAATGAGTCGATGCAATCAGCTGGTTTTCCTTAGATAGAAAACTTTGAATCAATCTGACTGGATGATCTGGTGAACTGGAAAGTGACCTGAGATGACCTGATGTGAATTGGAGCTATAGAAATAAACTGAATAGAATTGAATAGATTTTTCAGGGTGATGTCGTACACTATGCATGTTTTCTCCAACAAACAGCATATTACATGATCAGAGCAGCGTCTTCTATATGAATGCTGCATCTTAACATCCCTGAAGCATCATCCTATCCTGTCCACACACAGAAAAACACTTTGAACTGAATTGATCGATAAAACTTAAACATACAGCTGAGCGTTTGTTTGTATTCTGTTAATTATATGTCTTTTAGATTTGACATGGGAGCGCTCTGTCGGAGCTGCAGCTAAACTCCATGTTCCCAACGATCTGCAGAGAGAGGACTCCATCTAAATGCAGTTTTTATAGTGTGCCATTATAGTACGAGATAATTAGTAAGTCACTCATGTTCCATGGAAAACTACTGTTACCCCTTTGTTTGCACCGCTATTAACTAAATGAGGGGTGGATGCACCTTGCAGTTAGCCTAAAATGTCTATTTTAACTGATATTTAACATTGAAACCTTCACTGCAAAGCAAAGTGGCTGCTCACAAAGAATACGGCTCCTATTATCCTATTACTTTGCCTGGTGAGAATGCCTTTGTACGAAGCTTACCAAATAATAAATCCCAGTAGTTATTTCCAAAGTATTAGTGGGTGGTACTGGTATCGTCATGTTACACATGTGCAATCAGCTGACAGATGTATACAGAAGGCCTCTTAGCGAGCTTGTTTCTCAGCAGGAGGCTCATTGAAGTTTTCGTCTTGCTTCATTTGCACTGATAATCACACGAGGTGAACCGCGGTTCAGCTGCTAAATCCCAGCTGATGATAAAATGGATCCCGCCCCTCCCCTGCATCCCGTTTGTCTTCTCCCCGGCCTTTTGGAGCTGTCTGAGAGGTGATTTGGGACTCTAGACTCCAGAGAGGAGTCGATCCACCTAAACATCCGACCAGCCACAAATCAGCGTGATAAAAGAAGCGCTGGGATGGATCGGAATGCGTGGAGATAGTCACGGCATGTCAAAGGGCATGGGCTCTGAAAAAATACCAACTGACGAGGGAGGTCATTTGGATCGAAATCCCTCCTGAGGGAAACCAGAGCTTAGGCAACCGGGAGGGGGGGGGTAAACAAACCGAATGGTGGCAGATGAAATATCTGGAGCACGGAGCTGTCCTGCGGGTGCATGTTAGGGCGGGTACACTTTGTGCAACATTTACGTAAATGTTTGATTTAGTGTGCATGAATGTGAGTCTCTGCTGGCACACTGCATCCATTCATCGTCCACAACGAGAGGGGCTTCATTTTCCCTGACCTTTTCAGTCCGGCCTCCGAAAGAGAGTTATGACAGCAGAGCCAGCCTTGTGTTGCACAGCACAATAACTAACATCAGCGTGGAGGAAACAAACAAACAAACAATAACTCCCCCCGCAGGCTCAGGGCTTCCCCTCTCAAACAGGTGAGGCAAAGCGAAATTGGATGAGGTGTTCAAAGAGCGAGGGAGCGCTGCAGTGGAGTGGAATGGATGGGGAACGGCTCTGCGCTAAAACCACAGAAGAATGGGCGCCAAATCAGCCAAATCCACCCAATCTGAGCAGGGGAAGCAGTCAATGGCAATCAATGACATTTATGCCTGCAATATTCTATGAACAAATAGCTGCCTAATTGCCTGAGCGCCATATTAGAGCAGAGAGCGGCAGTGAAGGCTGGGAGGGACAGAGGATGTACTTGTTATGGAGGAGAGAGTTGATGTCAGCCCATCTGCTGTCCACAGATTCAGAATCTGCAACAAGGACAGGGATAGGTGTGTGGGCGCGCACATGTCCCCATACGTGCTTTCCTTATTTAGTTCTGGATGCCGACTTGTGCCCAAATCCCCCGTGAGGGAAACTACGATACCTGCTATACTGCAGCCAGCATTGTTTCCAGTCAGGGCGGCCCTGATGCACAGCGACACACATGAACACAGACACGTGTTGACAAGAGGATGGAGAGGAAAACATGCTGGAGGGGGGACAGGGAGTGTGTAAAGCACCAGAGCTCCCAGCGTGCTTCCAAACCACAGCCAGGCTTCTCCAGCCTTGGGATGAAAGATGCAGGAGATGAGACGCTCCAACCCCCCCCTCCTCTGCCAGTCGCCCAAACCCCAATCAGAGAGCAGAGCCGACCGCATGGAGGAGGGCTGCTGATTGCGCCCTAACGCTCACAAAGCCCGTACATCCACGCATGTGCGCTCACACGCTGATTATGTCCAACTGCCCCGCCTTTCGGCTGCTCCGCTCTCCTCGCCTCTTATATCGCTTACACTGTAAACCCGCGCTGATCAGGGATCAGTGTTTTTGGCACAGGGGCGCTAAAAGAGTTCAGAAGCTTAACCTCGCCTTGGAGAGAGAGGATCCGGACGCCCCGCGCTCTCACCAACCCAACCAACCCAAAAGCAAATAAACGGATTAAACTGTAAAAATGTTGAAACTATTTCCTGAAGAATCCGTGACGCAGAGAGACGAGGAGGGAGGAGAAGGAAAATAGGTAGAGTGGCTTCGTTTAGGTTTAATGAAGTTAAACCAGGTGAAAGTTAAATGTTTCCACCTCTGGATAGAGCAGATTGTTGAACGGAAACATATTTTCTATCTTAAATGCAAAATAGTTATATAGTTTTTACAATCTTTGTAAAAGTCTAACCAAGTGGGTTTTTTTTTTCTGAAAATAAGGAGGAAAAGTAGATACTTTTTCAAATGGAAGAAGACAATTTAAATTTAAATTAAGAAAAAAATAATTGCATTGTCCCATTTCACCTGGATATTATCTAATTGATTTTATTTTAAGAGTAAAAATACTCATATCATTTGCAAATGCTTGATTTAAGATAATTTTATGCATTTCTAGATTGTTTTTGCAGTGTAAGCGGGTCGTTCTGTCAGCTGAAGGCATGTTTTATATTCTCTATACTCCAGTTAACCGTTAAAGGAAAAGTTCAGTCAGCAGGAATAATCAATGGATCCTTATTTATACATAAAACTGATATGATTGTGTTGATTTCAATGATATCGATCACCGAGTCTGGGAGCGGCCATTTTTTCCCAAATATAGTAGCCCCTCCCTCCTGCCATCTTCCAGCAGTGACGTCACGGTGCGGTAAGCCTAGCGCCATTCTCCCCGCTTTACAAGCTAAATCAATGGGAACTACTAGACACATCTGCAATCAACAACAATTATTGAAGATTTCCAGAGGACTTCACCATTGAAATTCACCAGAGCTATAGTGAAACTGACAATGCCCACGTGCATGGCAGCTGGATGCTGGAATACATCGGGTAAAAGTGAAAAAAATAGTTATTCCACCTTTCTGATTCCTGATCCTCCACGGACGGGTTGGTCGTTGGATCGCCAACTTGAAGAGGGAGGATTTGCCATCGAACTTCTGGCCAGAGAAAAAACCCGTAATATGTAGCCGACATTTGGAAGAAGAATGTTTTCAAGATGACTTGGATAATAGCGCGTTGTGACAAACACCAGATACAGCACTGGGACTTGATCAACAGCCGATACCGCACCGTGACAATGTCACTAACCAGTAGGTGGCAGTAGTGTTCTTTGACAAACATGGATGCCTCCAGTAAAGCACATTCACATGAAAATTACTCTGAATTAAAAACACTGATCATTTATTGAACAGGATGGAATCATTTCAGATTTAAAGAACTTTCAGAAGTTTGAATCCTGAATATTATCGAACTTTTCCTTTAATCGATTAGTGAATTAGTTGTAAACAATTCATCAGATTAATCAGTGTATTCTCATTATCAGTTCGTAAGAAATCGTACGAAAAGTTATGCACAGTAATTTTGTAAGTTTTTGACGTTTTTTCGTCGTATTTCGTCGTATTTTTACGTCTTGCGATATCCTTGCGCATGCGCATCTTACCCACCATTCAATAACATAGAATTTAACATACAATTAACCGTAACCCAAGATACAAAACAGCAAGCAACGTAGTTCGAGACACCAAGAAGTAGTTATAGCACTGTTTTTCCCAGTTTTACGTCCGTTCGCGGATCTGCTTTTTTCGCGTGTCTGCCTGCGCATGCGCACTGATCTGTATTTTCGGGGAAAAACGTCTAAAATGTACGAAATACTCTGCATAACTTTTCGTACGATTTCATACAAACTGATAATGAGAATATGTTGGATTAATCGTGAATAATCTGGTGAATTGTTTCAGCCCTAGTTTCAACTCATTTGAATCATCTTTAATTCCTTATGAAACGCTGCACACTGCTGCTCAGCTGGCTTAAAATGGCACTAACTGCTCACTTATAAGGAAGAAAAATATGGCTGCTTGAAATGATATCCATTGGAGAGCAACAGATAGTGATGGTGAGGAAACTAGCAGCGCCATCGTCCCAACTCGGTTTTAAAACAATTGGCAGGCGACTGAAGCGAGCTCCATCTGACAGGCTGAGAGCTGCTTGGAGCTCAGCTGTTGGCCCAGGAACAGACACCCAGAATATGTGTTGGAAGGCGAACAACCTCAAGACGTGGAAATGGAAAACTGCATGTGGAGATTGCTGGAGATTATGGGCTATATTGTTTCATTTTGAGCTTATGAGTTGCTGCATTCCTATGTAACAATATACTATTGTCCCAGAAAGATCCCATAACCGGAGTTTTTCTCCCAGCTCTACTTAATCTCTCTCATTTGTTGCTGCACACTGGCAGTCATCTGGCTGAACGAAGGTCTACGCTTTTCTGTTTCAAAATTAATTTCCTAAAAAAAAAAGTGTTTTTGATCATGTAGACGGGCTTTTATTACGACATCACCGTTCATAAACCCAAGAAAAATGTCAGACTCTGATGTCGGCTTGTTAGACTTCTGTTTATCTGCTAAAAACAATAAAATATTCATTTCAAAGCAGGTATTTCTTTTATATTTAAGCCTAATTTGATCTATTATTCTGATGAAATTATTAACATCATTCAAAGATCCAAACACCAGTAAGATTATGCATCAGCAGCAGCCCAGTTATTAGAAGGTCTCTGGTTGATTACTTTGAAAATCTGTGGATTATTTTTTAGATTAATCGATTAATAATCTGATAGCAAAAGGTTCCACTTGGACAAAGCATATTAATAGATAAAAACATTTTTATCTTAGTTTTTTACAGTTTTGGTTTAATTCCTGCTCTAAGTGGGTCGCTCTGTCACCATGCTTCAGTCTCTAGTTAACAATTGATCGATAAATCACGATTAATCAAATTAATTATTTCAGATTGTAGTTTGTTTGTTCTTCCATAAACTTACATGGTTTTTCTTCAGGTACTTAGAACTACAAAAACTGATCTGAAAATAGATTTAAAAAGAAAACTTAAAGTAACTGTAATTGTCCTTAATCTCAACAGGAAAATAAGATAATATGACAAAGGAATTAGTACTGTATTTTTGCCATTTAAACAGGATTTTATGTACTTGAAATAGAATAATCGAGTATTTCTTTCTTATATTAAACACAAATCTTCTTATATCATTTCCAAATGAGCAAACCTGCTCAAAATAAGGGACATTTCAAGTAAATTTGATTTGAATTTTTTACTGTTCCTTCCTGCACAGTATAAATATATGCAGGTTATGTTAAATAGTGATGGAACATCATTGTCTTTTTGTTGATGCTACAGCAACATAAAACCCTGGTATCTTCGCTCTCCCACAGAAGAGACAAAGATCAAGTTGCAGGGAGAGAAAAATAGGACACAGAGAGAAGAGGGAAAACAAAATGCAAGTCTGGAAAATTGAACTATAGAGTCACAGTGAGCCTGAACTACAAGGTACTTATTTATTTGAAGACATGTTTCTTCTCCGCATCTATCCATCACGGCGTGCCAGAACTCTGACAGCGCACACGCTGCACCTGTGGGACCGCTGACTGAAAAGATGCGGTGCTCAGCCGATCTGCGCTCGTCTGAAAGGTGCGCTAACGAATGCACAATGCTTACGGCAGCTCCTATTAGCGGGAGCGCATCTGTGGAGGGAGGGGGTGTGACTGTTATCCGTCTGTGCATCTATTTGCATGCAACTCTGAACATAAGAGTATATAAATATAATAATGTGTGTGTCTCCTGGTGTGTTTGCCGACTCCTGTTACTGTATTTGTGTGTCTGTGGTCGTGCTGGAATGGAACATGGACGTTTTGCCACTGAGCTGAATTCACAGAAATGGGCTCGGCCCTGGCCCTGCAGAGTAGTATTTAGACTCTGTATTTATGAGTCGGAGAACCGCAGCAATCTCTATCACCGCCTTGTGATTCATGTTTGTTTGCTTAACTCAGAGCTCATTTGATTCCATCAAGAAGCCCCCCCCCCCACGCCCTGTGCAGAAAAGTTCACGCCGTTCCTCTGAGTTTCATCATCCACGCTGACCCAGCGTGCGGTTGTTGTTTTTTTCTTTTTTCTCCCAATGCGAGGATGCAGTATTAAAACTAACAACCTCTATAATTATATATCCATATTTCTCCGATGAGTTTGTGTAAACAGGCCCGGGCTCCAGATCGGCAGGCCCTGGCGGAGGGTGCCACTGATGGCTGTCGGAAAAACAAAGCCATTTCAGAGCGTGTCTTGGAAAAGACAAACCGCTGTTTCATGGCCGTAAGACAGGGAGAGCTAGCTCCAGTTTGACAGACGGAGAGCTGTGATTTGAGCTTAGCTATTGGCCAGAGAAGAAATAGTCAGAGAATATGTGTTGTTGGCAAAAACGGAGGGAGAAGAAACCTCAAGACGTCTTGGATGGAGATGGAAAAACATGAAAGCAGAGTGTTTTAGATTATGCCTCGCATTGTTTTATCCAGAAAGAGGGACACACAACTATCCCAGTAGATTACCATCATGCACTGGGCTTTAGGCGGGCAAACTCTGCGCCATATTTCCAATGGTTGTACGCAGATACTGCTCACTATGTTTGTCCGACGCTCTGATGCGATCTACCTGCTCACACTGTACTAAGGGTGTGCAAAATAATCGTCATGAAGATGCATCGCGATTCTAATTTTTGTGATCTATTGCATCGATTCTTGAAGGCAAGAATCGATTATAAAAAAAAAATGAACAAATAAAATACATGAATGTTTGGCGCACATCAGCCAAACCAAGTGGAATACAACTTCCAGTCCAGCAGATGTCGCTGCGGATGTGTTGACGCCCGCTGCTTTGTGTCACAAGCATTTCCGACCGCGGGATACTGCGACGAGTCATATGAAATAAAACATGGAGGACACTATGAAAATTCGCCCCGCGGCTACATCACATTTCAAGTCAGATGCTTGGATGCATTTAGGCTTTAAAAACAAAGAAGGTAAAAACGTAATTGATATGATGCACGTAATTTCCAAAAGGAGAAATATACATTTGAATGTTTTCATTTCATTGGTTTCAAGGACCACTGAGGCCCTGTAAACGGCTCTGATTATCCTTATTTTGTTATTTTAAGTTTGATGAATCCTAAGATCTTTTTGTCAGTGTGTCCACGACAGTAATAGTAATATTTCTGTCCAGTATTTGTTTCCATGGCAACACCTCCAAAAGTCCTTTCAATAAATACAGCTTTGTATGAATTCAGTTGCTTTCAGTTATGTATCAAATGAAGACACGATCCAGATCACACCCAGCCAGTCAGCCACTGGTAAGGGCTGGATCTTTTTCTTACAGTGTTCAGTGAAAATATCGCTACGCATCGCGATGCATCGCAATATTTCAAGTATCATGATTCATCGTGATAGAATCATATCGTGGCATGTGAATCGTGATTCGAATCGAATCGTAACTTCTTTGCCAATACCCACCCCTACACTGTACGTCTAAAAATCAGGTGGGACTCGGACTCGTCTATCAGGAAGCCAAACCAGTAGCAGAGGAACATGAAGCTCACTAGAGTGAAACGCGCTGCCTTGGATATTTGGGCAATTTAGTGCTAAAAGCCCTAAAAAGAAAAGGAGACGACGTCTTTGGACAAAGACATGGCTGAGCTAACGTGGCTACTACGGTCTGTCAGTTTGACAGGAAGAACTCCATTTCACTCATTGCACCCCCGCCATGATGCTGGGTTTTCCTCTGAGAGGAAGAAGAAGAATCCTTGTTTGCCCACTGAGCGATTTGCCCATGACCACCTTACGACGGCCGACTGAATTTCAAACCTTGGAAAAACAGACCTTATGATTCCTGATGGGGAGGTGGTCGTTAGCGGCTGATCGCCCCTCGTTACCCCCTGTACAGCTACACCCGCACCATCAGGATGAAAGTTGGCCTGATCAGAAAATTCTCACACGACTGGAAAATTGCGCAAAAACAAAAAGGCCAAAAAAAATCGTACAGTGTACGCCCCGCTATAATGAGCTTAGTGTCGTCAGGGTTCACCAAGGTTCCAAAACAATATAGTGTTAAAACCAGTAGTTCTGAGCCTGGTTCTGCTGGAGTTTTCTTCCTGTTCAAAGGGAGTTTTTCCTCTCCACTGTCGCTACAAGCATGCTTAGTGTGAGGGGTTGCTGAAACTGAATAGAATATTTTTTTGTTCCCAGAGTTTAATAACGAAATGCTGAGTGACTGCAGGTTTAAACAAGGGTTGAATAATGCAGTGCAGCTCCTCCCCCACTTGTTGCTTTGCACCAGAGGTGATTAGAGTAACCTATAAATATGCTACAGTATTAGTATCACCTTAACATGTTTTCACTCCAATGGAAATAAAAAAAAAGTCAAAAAAATGTAGCAGGGGGCTGAGTGACAATCTGATAAAAAAAAGGACTTATTTATTGAGTCGTTACCAAACTGAGTTTTTTTTTAAACCTACATCTATGTATCTTAGAAGAGGAGAAAGAACCAAAAACTGTGGGGATGTTTCTCAGTGTCTGCTCCATGTTTGATGAAAGATAAAAACCTTTTCATTTATTTAGTAACAGAGACGACCCAAGGTTGTTTTAATGCTCTATTGAGAATAAAAAGTGGGGCCCTGATTCCAGTTTGCATTCTTTATTAAATAAAAAGCCTTGAATGATTTGTAGACAGAAAATAATACGGAAGGAAAGTCCTGCCTGGTGTCCAGCTTGTAAAGCTGAAGGTTCAGCTTCTAAGAGTTTGGATTAAAAATTTACGTGTTAAATATGAGATTTTGTGACTTGACAGTTTTACTCAATGTCTTGCATCATATTATCAATTATTTTCAAAGCTATAAAATGGATGCTTTGTTTGTAGCTGCAGGACGTTTTGTTGTTTCTCTGGTTCAAACAGATTATATTATACATGTATTATTGTTTAACATTTTTGTGGGAATCCCACGGCACAGTGAAGGATGGGATGTTTTTACTTTGGGTTATGATACTGTTAAAATCTCATCCTGGTTGAACCCCATCATGGGGACTCATTTACTTTTCCTCATCAGCGCTAACTCTAAACATGCCGCCATCAGGCAGCCTTCAGACGTCTCTCCTGCGTTTGCTGGAAGCTATTTTAAACCAAAAGCACAGAGGTTTGAGGCCGGCACATGGATTTAAGGAAAACCAGTACGCTGCTTTCAACAATTGTAATTTGCCTTCAGAGAGGAGGAGGTTACTCAGCAAATAAGTTTGAGTTAGCGAGGAGCAGGAAGCAAAAATCAACACCGTTGTTTCTTTTCCAGTTTGCTTTGCGGTCTCTGGTGGTCTGCGTGCTGAGAGGAGATCTGAGTAATCAAGCAAAATGACTCGAACACAGACCTCCCACCGCACCTGGACACACACACACACAGAAACATAAGGGCAAAATAATGGAGGGGTTTTTGTGAAGAGTGGAAACAAGAGTAGACATGGTGTGCAAGAGAGCGAGGGAGGTCTTGCATGCAGGATCAAATATTCTAATAAGATAAGCACGGAGCAGAGCGGAGGAAAGGATGAGTGTCTGCGTTTGGAGCCCTCTAATTGAGATGAATACATGAATATATCAGCTTCATCTAAGCCGTAACCAATGGTTACCATTCACTGGTACAGCCATGTGAGCAGCCCCCTCTCTGAGGCACAGTCCTAATGACCCCCCCTCCACTCTAAACAAACTCCCTCGTAATAAACGAAAGGCAATAACCAGCGACAATAACGCCGTGCCTGCTAACCCTCAGCGGATGAAATATCCAAAGGAGAAGCAGCAGAGGCGCCCTGCGCCCGGATAGATTTGCAAAGCAAGCAGAAAGCCATATATTACACTGGCACACTAATAAAGAGCGGGCTGCGTTCGCTCGCTCACGAGGGGGTTAACATCCCCTCATCCCCAGCCAGGCTCCTCCACCGCCGCTAACCTGACCTGTTGGCTGGGTTTGCTTTGAAAATGAAATCCGTTAAAGGTTGCTGATTAGCTGCTTTAAAAGCAAATGGGCAACACAAATAACACCTACTGAGTTCAGAGCCTAGTTTGGTCTTTTTAAGCAAACTCTCTAACCCAGGGGTGGGCAAACTTTTTGACATGCGGGCCAGAATAGGTTCTAAAATTTGACAGAAGGGCCGGGCCAGGAGCATTTGGACAAGCAATGTAATTAATTAAACCTGGGGATTGAAATGTATAAAAAAAACAGACAATTTTCACGACCATAAGGCGCACCGTACTATAGGGTTTTCTTATATACAGGTACGTATCCTCTGCTGCGTTTAAATACCTCTACTGCGTATTTAAAAATAGAGCGGGAGCAAAACTGAGTATGATTGTGCTTTATTCATGTATTTATTACAAAGTATTAATCAAACCCATCAAAGTCATCATCCTCTGTTTCTGAATTAAACAGCTGCGCTAAATCAGACATGCCAATTTCCCCTTCTTCGCTGTCAGAGTCACTTTCCTGTGGCTCCTCGGAAATGATGCCGGCTTTTGCAAAAGCTGGAACAACGGTGCCAGCAGACACGTTAGTCCAAGCATCAACAATCCATCCGCAAACGGTGGCGTAACTTGCCCGGCGCTGCCTTCCACTTTTCGTGAAACTGTGGTCTCCGTCGGTCATCCATCGCTCCCACGCCGCTCGCAGCCTTACTTTGAACGGCCGGTTCACACCGATGTGGAGCGGTTGAAGTTCCTTTGTCAGACCTCCCGGGATAACGGCAAGCACAGCGTTCATTTGTTTCACCATGTTTTTCACATCGGCATGAGATGGGCGCGCATGGAGTCACAGATTAACAGCGATGGTGATGCGTGGAAAAAACCACCTGGTCTCCTCACATACACCTGCCTCAGCCACGCTCTCATCATCTCCTCATCCATCCAGCCCTTTTCATTTGCCTTAATATCATATGTCATCAGAGCGCTGTGTCTGTCTCGCTGTCAGCTCCCAGATCAGCTTCTCTGATTGGTTGATGCGGCGCTTCCAGCAACAAAACTTAAATTTTTCCATCTCGAGCAGCAGTGCGTTGGTGGCGAGTCAGATGCTTAAACGCTCCTGACGCGCTGCGCCTGCTGCTCAAAACACGCTGCGGGACCTTTTGCTGCGCCTTGACGCGCGTCAACCATTGACTTTGCATGTAAACTCGCTGCTTCTGCTGCGTCCGTTTCACACCGATGTCAAGCGGCTGAATAACAGCGAGCACAGCATTAATTTGTTTCCCCATGTTTTTCACATCGGCTGTGAGATGGGCATGCATGGAGTCACAGATTAACAGCGATGGTGATGAGTGGAAAAAAACCACCTGGTCTCCTTACATTCACCTCCCTCAGCCACGATTTCATCATCTCCTCAATGAGGTGGTCTCAAAAGTCGCAGTTACAACACACATCGGGCGCACCTCACCAAAGGGCGCACCGCACATTTTGAGGGGAAAAAAAGACATTTATGTGCGCCTTATAGTCGTGAAAATACGGTAATTTGGACAGGTTCGGCAGGCCGGATTAAAAAGCCTAACGGGCCGTAGTTTGCCCATGTCTGCTCTAACCTATTAAACATTAATCCTACTTTTAAACATTAACAGGACTAAGGCTCAACTATCATAGCAGGACTTGCTTTGGCAGCCATTACCATGGCGTTTTGTTTTTAATAATTTGTCATATTCAAACCACAAACTCCTATTATTTTGCATATGTTATATTGCTCAATGATTCTCCCTGGAGTCTGCAGTAATGCAGACCACAGCACCACTAAGCTCTGCTTTCAGCTGCACAAAAACAGCCATTAGAGCTGTCAACAAAAAAGGTTACATAGAGGATACCTTTCATTTATTTCTTGAAACTAGACGGCTTACATTTAGGGATCATGTTGATTTAAAAATTGTACATAATGTGGAAAGTTAAAGAAAGGACCTCAGTAGATGATGTATTTAGCTCCGTTAAACGGATCCGGACACAAAAGAAGGAACCAGTTCTGCTTTATGTTCTCAGGAACAAATCTAAAGCGTTCATCTGAATATGGAGTCAAACTATGGAACTAAAAACCTCCAATGCGGCGATAGAGTTGATTCCTTCCCGCTATCATCGCAGCTCCAACCCCTTTACAGGAGAACAGAAGACCTCACCTGTTCAGCCAGGCCAACAATTCCCTCTAACGACCCCCTTTCAGAGACATAGACAGGTATGGGGCATTGCAGGCTAACAAAGAAGCCAAACGACCCCCATTCCAAAGGGGGGGACCCGTTCATCCGTTTCTATTTGCATGTTTATAATTTTTAAGCAGTGAAGCAAAGATGGCGGTTACCCCGTCCCACAGAGACAGGCTGCAGGAGCGTCCTTATCCTGACGCTCTGTGGAGGCGCAACATTAAAGCCAGAATCAGGCTGGAGTTTCACTTCCACACAGAACATGGAGGATTTTATTCAGCTGTGGGGTTTTAGCTAAATTTGATGTCCTGTGTCACATGAAGGACAACTATAACTTAACAAGCTCCTTGTTTAATGATTTTTAGCTGACACTTCTTTTTACCTTAATAGCAAGTTTTTTTTTTTAACTTTGTCTGATTCTGATGTTTGAATTGTGTAAAAAAACTGTTGTTAAAATCCAATTTGCATGTTTTCTAAACCAAAACACGGCTTTGTTGGGCTACCTAAATACGTCACAGACTTGCTATCAGTGCATCAACCCTCCAGACCACTCAGGTCTTCTGGCTCCAGCCTGCTCTGCAGACCTAGAACCAGAACTAAACATGGAGAAGCAGCATTTAGTTCCTATGCTCCACTTATCTGGAACAAACTTCCGGAAAACTGGAAAAGTGCAGAAAGCCTGAGTTCCTTTAAATCAAGACTAAAAACACATTTGTTTAGGATTGCTTTCGACTGTTCTAGTTAAACAGTTCAACTAAAACATATTTTCTTTAGTCCAACTCTTTTTTGTTTCTGCATTTTTTATTTTATTTTATTTATTTTTGCTTTGATTCTGTTTTATCTTCCTGTATTTTAATCATGTAAGGCACTTTGCATTGTCTTTGTACTGAATTGTGCTATACAAATAAATTTGCCTTGCCTTGCCTTGCCTTGCCTTACTGGATAAAACCTGGAACTCAACCCTATTTCTTTTTTTTCTCGGATATTATATTTAATTACGTAAAGGGAGCAGAGATTCAGAAGAAGGATCTTTACTTATTTAACATTCTGTTGGCAGCTGCAAAAAAGGTCGTCACAGAAAGAAGAACCCGGAGAATTAAAAACTGGATTGAAATCCACAGCATGGAAAGATTCACTATTATAATAAGGCTGCAACAAGAAAAAAATTAAGATCTTAGGAAAAAATGTCTATTAAAGATTACCTGTTCTTTTTAAATTGTTCTGTCTGATATCTTCTATGAAAATAAAAGAAATATGACAGACTGAATGTTTAAGGTAGATTTTAAACAGTTTTACACCTAAAAAAATTGTCCCTCCTTTGCTAAATATAGTGCCTTGAGAACAAACTCTAAAAACATATTATATTTACGGATTCTATTTTGGATTTAGGTCTTAATTTTGGGCGGATCATTCTAACGTGTGAATATCTGCATATAAACCATGCAGTAGATTTAGGGATGTTTCATTTCCAGACTCAGTTTTCTTCCAGAAATCTCTTTTTATTAACTTCATTCATCTTCTCATCTACTTTAAACATCTTTCTCCTCCCCACAGCATAACGCTGCCACTATTATGTTTAATAGAGGGAGAGAGGAATGAATATCCCAGCCGTCTTTATAGCTCATCGTTTAACTACACATAGAGGAGTTCTTCACTATTAATCCATCAGGTAACTTCTGGTTTGCACTGAATCTTATTTAATGAAGCTGATGAATAGAGGATTAAAAAGTAGAAATCCTCTTCATATTTGTGCAGCTTCATATTTATCCTCTGTGACCTATTGCATACATTCCTTTATAAAATAAATATAAATGAAGGTTTGTAGCTGAAGAAATAAATGAAAAGGTTGTAGTAAGACGGATCATTTTACCCAGCACTGAGATCAGGGGTTTTTGCAGCAGAAGTAATTATCTCCACCATGTTTATTGTCTTTTGATGCCTGCATCCTGAAAACTGTGCCATAAAAGTAAAACATGTTTAGCTCTTCCCTCACATCAGGCATCTGAAAGCATCTCTTGCCTCTCATCAAAAATGTTTCTGTGTTATTATACAGAGAGGGGTTAGCAGATGGTAACCGTTAGCACTTCACCACAAAGAACTTATGTAATTGGCAGTTTAAAATGTGTGAGTTATTTGCATGCCTGTAATCTGAAAATCAACAATGCTTTTGACCTGACAGCCGCCTTCTTTTTCCAAGTGATTTAATTATGCTAGTCTGATGTTATCAGTAAAAGATGACATTTAACGCTTCTCTAATAAAATTACCGGGATGTTGCTGCATCAAACCAAACGCCTTGATGCTGTTCTATTTGTTATCTAGTTCAGATTTGAATGTGTGTTTCTGCAGCATTAAAGCAGAAACCTGCGCTGGAGCATGCGCACATATGATGGGGGGGGGCCCTCTAAGTGCAAGGCGGGGAGTATCCTATCATCTGCCAAAGCAAGGGGCAGAGATTTTAAGCCTTGACCTTCAGCTCCCTGCAGGGTAACGTAGCCGCTGCATGCTAGATGTATAGAATCCCTTCAGGGAACATTTGGATGGAAGAGGAGAAAATAGCAAAACGAAGGAAGGCCACTAATATTACTGATCTCTGAATATTAATTCAATATTAATCTCCTGAAGCTCCTGCAGCATGTAGCTGGTAAAGTTAGTATAAACTACCCTTTAAAGCACATTTTATCAATAGAAACAAACTAAATCAGCAACAAAATGATGTTGGATTAAATAGCATGGCTTAAAGGTATAAATCACTCCTATTTATTATTATAAACCCTGAACAGGAATGAGTTATAAATACAGAGCTAGCTTCTCACTTGTGTTTATGCCAAAGAATATTATTTCAAAGTAAAGACGGAAGTGGTTTCTAAGTCACCCTGCTGCGGTGACAGATTAGCCTGATAAAGACGTCTTGTCTGAGAACGCTTGTTTTTGTTTCCTTTGCAGAGGCATTCGTGTGTTTAAAGGGGAGAGAGATTAGTAAACAATTTAAAAATGCAGTGATTAGCCAGCTGTTAGCCGCTAACTATCCATAATGCAGCACCTTTTCCTCAGTTTGGTGCAGGAAGTTTGCAAGAATTGCAGAAGAACACGAGAAATTAATGTTTAGCTGCTAGAAAAGCTGAAACCGGTGTTCTGTCAGACCAGCATACCCCGTCAGACCAGCATACCCATAGTCAACATGCATGAACAAGACACACCTGCAGCCGGGGGGGCAAGGGGGTAAATGGTTCCAGGCCCAGGACAGAGGGGGGCCCAAAATTGACTTCACTCTGACCATTAAAGATACATGCAGAATTTTCAGGATATATTTTTGATAAAAATATTTAATATTTGAGTAGTTAAATATATGAATATGTGAATATATATATATATCTGCAGCTTCCCCCACCCCAACATGGAAGTTCATTTCACTGCAAACTCAGAATGTCAGGTTTTCAGAAGTTTGGAGCCAAAAAATAAGAGAAAAAGTTAAGATGACGCCAAAAGCTTGAAGGATTTTATGATTAAATATTTAAAATAAACTGAGGATGAGTCAGGAACAGGTGAGTCCTGTCCTGGGCTCTAACAAAGCGGTCAGCTGGCCTGACGCAAGACCTCAGATTTGCATTTATCTCTTTAGTTTTGCACAAAAAAACTATTTAAAATCAAACACTTCAAAATAACACCAAAAAATAAGTAATTATGTTGTTTTGTACACAAAGGGTGATACACGCCCGTTGAGGTAGTTTATTTTTCATTTTATTCAGTCCTCCCTTCCAGCAATAAAATAAAGCACCATTTCTCTTCTCTTAATTAGTCTAAGGTTAACGTTTATGTCTAGTTTAATTCTGAAGGCTTTATAAAAACAGCAGCTTAGGTTTGAAATGAACTGTTTTACACTCATTCCCAACTTCTTTACCAATATAAACCTTTAATTTCATTGATTCCCAAATTTGGGGTCGTGACCCTAATCGTTAAGCACTTGGGCCTAAAAATCTACAACAGAAATAAAACTTAACAATAAAAGTTAAAATAATATTTTTGTGTTTTAAGATTTCAAAATCCATTGATTTTTTTTTTTTTTTTTACCATTCTACCTGTTTTTTTTAACGGTCATTTTAAATATTTTCTTTGTATTCCAACCAATAGTTTGGGTCATAAGAACATCCTGCTATTATTTTATTTTTTGGGAAAATCTCCTCTAATTTATCAGTAGAAGCAAACAAAGGGTCTCTTAGAGTTTCCCAGAAACATTTAGGTAACATAATCTGTTCTTTCATTTTATGAACTTGAAGTTGTTTCAACCCATGAAATTGAAATATCAATAAAACTCCGAGTTCCTGATCTCCAGTACGATTCCTAACCTTCATCTGAGGAGGTCAGCGCTGCAGAAAAGGTCGCATCCAGTTAGTCAGATATCTTCTTAGGTTATGTTTTTCCAGATCTGGGTCAGCACCCGCTGAGTCACAAAATGAACACAGCCTTTTTTCATTACCCACTTATATGCAGATGTCAAAACACATAAAATGCAGTAAGTTTTGCAGGATTCAGCGGAGAGCAAACGAAGCCCATCCTCAGGAATAAACTCAACTTCAGAATTTGCTTTGAGGGAGCATGATGTTATTTACTGAGGTGAGACGGCGTGCGCTCCTCCATCGCAGGACTCTGCAGAGGAAGTCGGCACATGTCACAGTCCAAGATGGTAGGTTGCAATGCAGAGTGACAGCTGTCAGCAGGGATCAGGCTAACTCCTGCCCGATACTGAGGGAGAATGAAGGGAGAGGAGAGGTGCATGTCGACAGACGGCGTCCGTCTCCTGCTACGTGGCCTCAGCTTTCTATGTGGAACAGAAACTCGCCGGCTCAGCTAACCACAGACAGACAATCACAAAACTAGTCATGCTACATTATTTCAATAGCGGGGTGACAATGAAAGGAAAATGGAGGCTCAGTGATGTATTATGGCTGTCAGTCTATATATTTATTATGTGTCCTTTGCTCGTTTTCTCCATTATATTGTCCCGTCCTAAAAGCATCGCCGCTCACCCTCAGCCATAAACACACCGCAGCGATTCTCCACACAAACAGCTCATCCTGTATCATGTGTTTAGACAACACAATGAAATATAACCAGTTTGTTCACTTACTGGGCTTACTGGGGGAGGGGGGTGCGCACAGAGGGCATGGGGTGTTGATAGACAGCACAAGCTGGTGCTGGTCTGGACTTTAGATCAGGGCAAAGTTATCATAGCCCACCCTCCGGCGGTGTTTCCGTGACCCCGTGACTTTGCATTGTGACCTTTAACCCCCCCCCCCCCCCGAGACTCCTGTCAGAGCGGGACGGCGATGGACGGGACCACGTGAACGGCGTCCCCCGTGGTGACAGCGGGGAAAAAGACACATTCTCAAACAAACGCGCACACACCGACCATTTGGTGTTTACATCAACACACACCTTTTGTCACCTCTTTGGCCTCACGTACATAGCAAGGGTGGGGGTGGGGGGGTCGTTCAGACAAGAAAAAGGGCTTCTGGGGAGATATGGAGGAATGTCCACTCCTTATGGGTCTAACTCTGGTCTGGGATGGTGTCTGCCATGCTGGGCTGTTAATCAGAGCAGATAAGCCGGTTCTTTATGGGAGGAACAGATTTATGCCGCTCTGCTGAATAACTGGACCCAGTTCCCAGCAGAACTGGTGGGATAATTCACCCACATCTTCTACATAAGGATAAGCTGGACTACAGAGGTCCTCAACCAGCATTCACCTCTGCTCTCTGAAATGGATCAGCTTCTACTTAAAACAGGTTTATCTAACCTGTAAAAGCTCATGGCTTTAAAACAGTGAAACAACCAGCTGTAGCGTACAGCGGGAATAATGCCTTTAACTAGAAGCTGGAATAATATTAGCGAGCAACAAGCTCCATTCAGCAGCTGAAAATATCAGTTACTCTATGAGGAGCAGAATGGCAAGAATCCTAACAGTAAATATAATTCCTTAAACTAACTACCACTGCATTTAGCTGATGTTTATTCTATTATTTTTTAAACACTAAATAAATTTATATCATATTTTTCTACCTGCAGGTTTACTAGCGGTTCCTAGAATTTCTAAAAGTAGAATGGGAGGCAGATCTTTTAGTTCTCAGGCTCCTCTCCTGTGGAACCAACTACCAGTTTTAGTCCGTGAGGCAGACACCCTGTCTACTTTTAAGGCTAGGCTTAAAACTTTCCTTTTTGATAAAGCTTCTACTTAGAGTGGCTCAGGTTATCCTGATCTATCTCTATAGTTCTGCTGCTATAGGCTTAGACTGCTGGAGGACATAGGGACCCCTTTTTCATCATCCTTTCTTTCCAAGGAGCTAATTTATTGTAACCTCTTCTAACATTGTAAGTATTTCTAGATTAGTGCTTCTATGTTTCTCATGTCTGTTTCAGCCTCAGCAGAAGGCCGCTCACATCGAGTCTAGTTCTGCTGGAAGTTTATTCCTGTTAAAAGGAAGTTTTTCCTCTTCATTGTTAACGCATGGATGCTAAGTGTGAGGGATTGCTGCAAAGTCAACCCAACAAGTCGACTGTGTCCAGATGCTCATCGAGGAGGAACCAAAGGTCTAAAGTCAGCGACCGGATGCAACCTTCTGGCTTTCCTTAAACTGACAACTTTTACCTTTAATAAGTGTGTTTAGATGACGTGTTTTGAAATGCAGCTATAAAAATAAACTGAACTAATGGGTAACATTATTAGTTTAATCATCCATTTTTAATAACAAGCATTAGTAAACACATTTTCTTTTTTCAATATAAGCTGTTATCGTCGTGATCTCATGCTTGTTTCCCGTGTAAACACAATAAAACCAGACGCTCGTTAGAGGTGCCAAACATGACCTAATTGACAGCTGATAATGTGTTATGGTTTATGCAGAGGCTGCAGCAGTTTAGATAAAAAACGCTCCTGCCATTACAAAGCACAACATTAAGTTAAAATAAAGATGGACACCATATCCGATTACGGCCGCCATGCAAACTTTACAGCATATGAGCGTAATAATCATCCTCCAACAGTTGGATGCTTCCTCACAGAGGATTTACTAGTTAGCAGTTTATAGTCTCCTACGCTGTGGAGAGAGTGTTAAGAACTCCTCTAGTTTGCATAAAACAAACATCAACGGTTGAACAGAAGAGACACATGCAAGAGATAGAGGGAAATAAAATCAGCCGGTAATAAAGCTGACACTGTTTATGCTTTAATGTCGGAGTTAATGTCGGGCCCACGCACATGTCAGGAATAAAGTTAGTTAAATTATTTATGATGTAATCAGCAGACAATATGCTGAGCGGGGGGGGGAGAGGCGAAGAATGCGGCGAGAAAGTGGGGCTCTTTTGGTGAAAAACATGTGGGCGCATTAGAGGTTCAGAGAAATGTTTCCTTGAAGCCACCATGAAAACTGTCGCCTTGATAGCATCTCTAGCTTCATGCTTCCCTGCATTTCTCCCTGCGAGGGAGAGTTCACAAATATTGATTGAACCGCAAGAGATGAAAAAGGAAAATTCATGCGGGGATTTCATTTATTTAATTTAGGCTTTAATTGTTTTTCCTCATTTTAGAGGAGGTTGTTAACGAGTTGCTTTTTAATAGAAAAGCTGTGGTGCTTTCATACGTTTCTATGCACTTAAAACATTTCTAAAGTGAGGCGTGAGAAATTCAATCTCTCAACTGATTTATTTATATTCCCCAAATATTCTCCTAATTGGGTCACATTTGATGTAACATTATTAAAGTCCAAGCTTCATTAGCTGATATTGGCGGCGGGTTGATTTCAGTCTCACGGCCTGCAGAGCATCCATTGATTTCTCGCCATGGCGGCCGTTCTTTGGCATGACGCAGCGTGCTGCATATTAGTTCAGGCACCGCCTCTGTAATTTGAAGATCATCTCTAATAATTTCACTGAAGAATCAATTTAACATTTGGCTGTGGCGCTCAGTATCCTGGGACAAGCTTAACGACGGGCTATAATAAAAAAAAGATGAGTATAGCTTCAAAGAAATAATTAAAATGAATAAAAGTTAGATAAGGCCATTATAATAATATAACAACTCTTTGCTATTGCAGTGCAAAGCCTGCTCATTTCTTTTTCCTTCTGAAACAGGAAACAGTTAAGACTTTAAACGTTTTTGCACTAAATTCATAGAGATGAACAAAGGCCTGTTCTGTTGATTTTCGGATGATTTTAAGATCAATCGATCTTAACCGGAGGGCATCCTGAGGATAAAACCTCCAAACCTAATCTGAGCAGAGTGGCGTCTGCAGGTCAGTGCAGCGAGGAATGCTCTGATCTTTCTATTGGAGAAACCAAACAACCTCTCCACAGACGCATGGCCCAACAGAAGAGCGCCCTCCTCTGGACAAGACAAAGCCGAACGACCCCCATTACAAAGGGGTGGACCCGTTCGTCCGTTTCAATTTGCATGTTTTTTAAACAAAAACAAGGATTTGTTGGGCTGCTGCAGCGGTAACCAATTAAAAATCAGCGGGTTCAGAATAAAGAAAATCATCAATCATCAACCAGTAAAGGTTTAATTATAATCAAATTGCTCATTTATTTCTGATTATGTTCTCTGCTCTCTTTTTCTCATGGTCTTCTCCTTCTTTCCCATCGCCCGGCTTGCCACAGGTTTGCCTGCTGTGTCTGAAAGTAGCAGCAGCAGCAACCCAGACTGACAGCTCATTGGCTCATTTGGATCACGTGCAGCCTGGAGCCGGACGCTCCCCAGGGCTTTACCGTATTAACAGGAGAAGAGGAGCAAGTGAAGTTAGACACTGCCATCTGACAACATGCAGTAATTTATAAATGTTTTAAATCAGGTTGAGTCCAGATTAGCCAGCAGGTGGATCTGGATCCGCTAATCCGTGGCCTTTGGGCTGCTGTATAAAACCTGGAACTTCAAGATAAAATCCAATCAATCAAACACTCAGTCTATCTGTTGTTTATAATGACACCTTGAAAAACTAGGAATAGCATTTCTATCATAGTCACAGAATGTTTATTCATTTCTGAACGCCTCGGCTTCTTCAGCGATCCCCGCCGTTCATACGGTTCGCTGACTGCTGTTCAACTCTCATCACTCTGGAACATTTCTTAGTTATTTCACCCTTCCCGAGGAGATGCTAACCAGTTTAGCCACAGTAAGCTACTTCCATGTTTACGCCCTGCAGCCTGCAGTGTTTGGTTCCTCCTCTGTTATTGTAAAGTACTTTATTTACTAACCAGCTTAGCAAAAATAAAGCCTAAAACACAAGAATAACAGATAATCCACCAGCAGGATGTGGTCATCTTTCAGAAAAAAATTGTAATTCAAAAAATGTTAACATGACTATGCAGCTTTAAGGTTAGACCAACCTTCTTACAATCTAAATTAATTTAAGGAATGCAGTTTTAATAATGCTGGAAACTTTTAGCCAATAATAAAAAAAGTTATTATCTTAGTTTTGTTTTAAAGCTAAAGCAAATTTTACAGCTTCTCTTGTTATGCATGAAACGATGTTCTCTCTGCTTCTTAGTTAAAAAATATCTTCTAACATAAATGCTTAATAGTATAATTGCTATTGTTCACAAAACACTGAGATTAAAAACCAGCTATATTTAAAGAGCTTCAATTATCGAGCTTTAATTTCTCAAAAAAATTAGTTTTAGTGTTCTAGTAAAACCCGCCATCTTTATCTTCTGCAAAGCTGCAGCTTGTTTGAATTTCTGTGACTCATAAATCTGAATTTTATTCAAACGTTCTATTTTATGATGAACAACGGACCGTGTTTGCCTTCTTCTGCGTCTGCTGTGGATCTTCAGCTTTAAGAAAATCCATTCGTTCAACTGTTTTCATTTTTTATTTAACTTTTGTCTTCCATCCAAAGGAGTCTAGAGGCGTATCGCGGAACGCGAGGAGCTGTGATTCTAACCTGAGTTATGCAGCCATAACTTTCCGTGTTGTTTCAAGAACTGGTTTAAACTAATAGGACATTTCCTCCCGTCAGTCAAAGGTGTCGTTTAACGCAGCCATAGGTGAGAACTGCAGCTCAGCCGGAGAATCGAGGAGAAGGTGTAGGATAAGAAGTCCCAAAGCAAACAGTAACATCGGGTTTGGGATCTTTTTCCAATAATGGCTGACTCATGTTTATTGCTTTAAACTGCACGGCTCATGGAGCGCCTCAGACTAACAACAAACCCAGATCTTCAGGCTGCTGAAGACGTGATCAACATTCGTTTTAAGGAGTCAAAATGTGACTAAGCAGTTTAAACAGACCGTTCTATATACCTCAGACAGCCAGAAGGTAAAGAAGATAAAGTTGCTTTTTTTTGTTTCCCCTTAAAGCCTTTGGGAGTTTGAGCTTGAAGGCTTTGATGGGGGGAAACGGAGCCTCTGCTCCTGCTGGTAAAACCAGAAACCTTTGAAGACTAGATTATTACGGATTGTTTGAATTTATTCTTGGTTTATGTGAGAAGTGCTCCTCAAACCCGGTTTCGTGTTTCATATGTGGGAAGTTAACATGAAGACAAACACACAAAAGAAAAAAGGCCTTTAGAAGCCAAACAGAACCAGATTCCTCAGGTTTCATCTGAAACATCACCAACTTTGCCTTAAATGTTGAATATTTTTAATAAAATGTCAGAAAAACACCATAAATCATTCATAAGTAAATTTGATGTACTGACATTTTGTAGTTGTGGGGGTGTAACCTGCATCTCGCCCTGTGACTGCCTGCTGGAGCTAGGATCCGATTGTTTGCTGTTTTTATTACATATATCCACAATAAAGTCAGAAAACGTCGGCATGCTGCATATTTATCATTGGAAATACTCATCTGTATGCCCTCAAGTTGCAAAGATTTATCGATCCCATAAAATTGCATTAATGCATGTCCAGCCACTCTCAAAAGTGCGACTATCAAGGCTGACTTAACAGCTCAGCGAACATAAATTTGTAGCTGATAAATTATTCATGCTCTGTAGTCACATTGAGTTGATCCAAAATACTGCTATCCAGGATTTTCAGGTAAAGAAGGTTTATATCCTGATTTAACAAAGACAAAGCCTCATAAATGTTTAACAAAACGTTTCTCTCTTTGATGCCTTAACTAAGGAAAGCGGGACTTAGAAACGACGCTGTCAAGGAACGCTATGGACAGCGGAAACATGCAAGAGGAGGAGAGTTTAGTGTCGGAGGTCGTGGATGAGTCTCCTCCGTCATCCATTTTTTATTTAGAGGAGGAAAGCGGGGACGAAGATGTTGTGGAAGAGGACACCAGGGCGGCAGAAGCTTGGTTTGGTGTAGAAGGCTTCCAGCCGTACATGTTTGAGCCCTTGCCTCGCAACGCTGCCAGTTCTGTTAGCTCTACGCCTGCCGAAGACACAGACGTCCATCCCCGTGAACACTGGGACGCAACTCAATGGGAAAGGAAAGGATTCTGGTTTCAACCGTTGCGTATATTAGCTGCGACACATGAATCAAGATGCTATGACCGAAAACATTTGATTGACAGATGACCGTTGATATATGATTGGCTGAATTTAGGTGTTCAGGCTGACGTAGAACTAACTGTCCTGCAGAAGATAATGGAAAAAAACAGATTTTAAGACAGGATTTTATGTTTTTTTTTTAAATAGAAATGTTCTAAATTTTGGGACAATAAGGTCTGATAAAGATTACATTTATATACATGTTTAAGCTCGAATGATTTGACATTTAAATATGACTTCCCTACGACTTTAAATAATTGTTGTTGATTGCAGATGTGTCTAGTAGTTCCCATTGATTTAGCTTGTAAAGCGGGGAGAATGGCGCTAGGCTTACCGCACCGTGACGTCACTGCTGGAAGATGGCAGGAGGGAGGGGATACTATACCTGACTCCGCCAGATGGATTTGCTCCACATATCCATCTGGAAACCTTCCGTTGAAGTAATTTTGGGAAGGGGCGAAAATACTGGTTAACTGATTGGCCTATGTTGGTGATAGACGGGCCAAATAAACCAATCAGATCAACGAAGCATATGACGTACTAACAGAGCGACGACGAAGAGGAGCCAATTGATAGATCAAACTCTTGCAGAAACCAGTCAGGAGAAGAGCAAAAACATATTTTCCTCTGAGAAAAGCCTCCAGATCAGTGTTTTGCTCTTCTTTCAGTGAAGAAATACTCTGTAATTCCGATAAAACTTGCTCGATAGCCACGCTAACGCTAGTTTCATCGACTGAAGCCGCCATGTTCTTTAGACTGAACTGTCGCGCTTTTCGTTGCGTGACACCTCAACCTGCCTCAAAGCCAACGCTGATTGGACGTTCGTTTGGCGAACGGCTCCAAATTTTCTTCAACGGAGAGTCTCCAGACTGATTAGCGAGAAACCTTGAAAGCTCGCGAGATCAGGATGGTCTCACAATGTTAGGGGTTACTGTATTTGGGCAAAAATGGCCGCTCCCAGACTCAGTGACCGTGACTAAAATGATTGTTTTCATTTCTTTACTGATTAACACTAAATTCATTAAATATGCGAACGTATTAGTTTTAGGTATAAATAATGATGATTGATTATCCCTCGCTGAGCAGGACGTAAAATAGCATGAAAACAGAAAGAAAACAGACAGGTTTCCAGTGCGAGTCCCATAATGATATGGAATATTTAACACAGTAATCGCCTCTGACCGCTCTGCCTTAAGCAAGGCACAGAAAGTGCAGTTGTTGCTATGGCGCTGCCACAGCGGCCATTAAAATGCAATTTAACAAGGAAACTCCCGGGTGTGACTGCGTGTAACTGAGTGTGAAGCACAGAGATTATTACCCCGGTTGTTCTGTCAGGCTGAGAAAGTGAAAACAGCAAACATCAACAAAACAAAAGTCCTCCCCCCCCCCCCCCCCCCCCCACCCCCCCCCCACCCCCCCCCCCCGCCCGCCTCCTAACTTACAGGTGATGTAATAGTTGACATTCCTCTTGAACTCCAGGCCCATGTAGTTGGGGCTGAACTCCTGGAACTTGATGGTGAACTTGATGTCCTTCTCAGGCTTGTTGCAGTTCACCAGCACGTTGGGGTCCAGCACAGTGCTGCAGCTCTCCGCCTGCTCTCTCTTCACCAGATACAGCTTGTAGAACTCGTAATCTCGTCCCTGGTCCGCTTTGGGACAGATGATGTCCAGCTTGTCCCCGATGTCTGGGTAGATTACCAGACCTTTTCCAGGAAGAAACCTAGAGGAGCAGGCGGAAGCATAAAGACAGAAACCGTCACTTCTGGATAAAAGAGTCTGTAAAAACAGCTGCATAATTGAAGTAGAGTTTATATAGAGTTAATACTTTTAGCCACAGGAATTACAGGTTTAGTTTGGTCTGGCGCGGCGTTTAAGGCAGAAACACGCAGCATGTAGCAGCATGACACGGCCTCTCAGCAAGTCAACAGAGTGTTTCACACAAATCCTCTGAAGACTTTTCTCACACTTGGATGTGACTCAAATCATACGGAAAGTTATCCAGAAAGGAAAGGGAGCTGCGGCGACGCACAAAATGGCCGCTGTGGATCAGATTCTGCAGAAGGAATGCAACAGATTTCTGTTTCATACTTCTGGAGATCAGGGTTAGACCTGAACGCCATCGATGCTGCTACTTCACAAGGATGAGGAAAAACAGTGCAGCGGTCAAATGGGAGGGTTGAGGCTCCTTGCCCCCCCCTAGCCCGTCCTGATCATCTACTGCAGGATTAAGATAATCCATCTGACCTTACAGTGCCTCTGTTCGACTGTGCCGCCAACTCAATCAGATCGGCTTTTGTTCCGTTTTCTTCGCTAAAGGTGGGCTGACGACGGAGGCCCGGGGGGGTAAATGTGTGTGAATACCTGGGGGGGGGCAACGTGAGTGTGTGTGCTGGAGCATCAGTAGAAAGGGCTGAGGTTGCACTCCTATGGGGGAACAGATAGCGGGGGCAGATGGGCTGAATCATTGTTCTGGGCTCGTTTGGGGCTTAAAACGTCAACATGGTTCAACTCTGCTGTCCCAGTTAGCCAAGCATTAACCAGACAGCCGGACGGACCGCGGGTGTGTTTATGTAGGAGCGTGCGGGGGTGCGTGCGCGTGCGTGCATTGTGATGGCAGACAGCGAGCCCAGCAGCGGGCCTATCTGCTAGATCTGCCCATGCCAGCGGATTTAAGGAGGATTTAGCGAGGCGGGATGCATTTGTTGTTCTTTCTGATCCCTCACGTTTTAACAAGACATCAGTGGCTGGGGGGCCCCTCTCTCTGTCTGTGTGGGTGTCTCCCCTCATCCTCTCTTTCTCTCTCAGAGTATAATCTCACCTTATCTGCAGCCCATCATTTTATCATCACACACCTCATTTCACCACTAAATAAGCGGCTCTTCAGGCAGGCAGGACGGAAAGCCACGACCTCTCCTGTTAGAGACTGATAGAGGGTAGATATATAAAACATCTGCTGGTTGGAAGAAGAGTTTAACGTTAGATCAGCCCTGATCTGTGAGTCGGCGGACAGAAAGCAAAGATCAGATCAGTAAATGGGGATGGCATTGACAGCGCCACACCTCGGCGTGGAAGCTGAAACTCTGTTAGCTTTTTATTAATCATCAGAGAATGTTTCCTGTACTGGATTAGAGGAAACAGAGAAGCCGCAAGAAGATTAAAGTAGCAAATATTCTCTGCTGATCATTTAGTCCTAATAACTGTCAGCAGACACAAAAATGCTGAACGTAACACAGCAAAGTCTGACTCTGTTTGGCACAAAAGACGCTGCATTAGGAGGCTTTAAAATCAGTTAAAATAGCTCTAATTTAACATCTAACTGTTAGCCTGTTAGCAATCGTGCTAACATTATTCATAGCACAAATTTGACTAAAATAAAAATAAGATCTGGGTTGCTCAGTGGAACAGTGGGTAGCATTGCTGCCTTGCAGCAGGAAGGTTCTGGGTTCGATTCCCGGTCCGGGGTCTTTCAATTCTATTCAGTTTATTTCTATAGCGCCAATTCACCTCAGGTCACTTTCCAGATCATCCAGTCAGATGCAATCCAGTCAGATTGATTGCATCGACTCAGTGACTCTTCAGCAATCCCTCACACTAAGCATGCTTGTAGCGACAGTGGAGAGGAAAAACTCCCTTTGAACAGGAAGAAACCTCCAGCAGAACCAGGCTCAGTGTGAGCGGCCATCTGCTGCTCACGACTGTTAGGTTAATATGCTTCTCTAAATTCTCCTTAGGTGTGAGGTTGTTTGTCTCTGTGTTGCCCTGCGATGGACTGGAGACCTGTCCAGGGTGGACCCCGCCTCTGGCCTATAGGTAGGCACCTCGCAACCCCGCTTGGAACTAGCATGACAGAAAATGGATGGATGAATGGAAAATAAGGCGTCAAAGACACTTTATCCACATGTTTTTATTAAATGCTACTTAACTGGTGTTTAATTGTTTAGGTATGCGCTGCCATCTATTCTCTCTCTCACACATAAACACGGCGTGACGTCACATCTGGTCCTGATTGGAATAATTCATCATTAATCAGGGACAGAGAGGATTCTTATGGCTTTAGCAAAATGACAATAAGTAGGAACAATCTAGAGCTTCTTTCCCTCAAATATCTTGTTTTTTTTTTAAGTAAAAAGGATCATTATGTTATGAGATTAGATTTACAGGTGAGAAAAATTTTGATATAATCTGCCTTGTAAAGGATTTAATAGGGAACTTTTTTAAATCAGTTTTAATGTGTATAAATATGACATCAATGATGTTTTATGGAACCTGAGATGATCTTTAACTGCAGCTTTAACTCAACTTGCAGTTTAGTTAAAAACAGTAAATAAATGATGGCAACAAGTTCTTTTTCTTTCCTTTCTACTTATATCAGGTTTGGTAACTTTACAATTAACTTCCACTTAAATAGATAATTTTGCTGAGAAATATGACTCCAGCATATCAACAAGAGCTAGAAGAAGTGATTAAAATATCCTCTGCAAACAGAAATACATGATCAGGATTATTTCAGACTATATAACTTAAATGAAAAAAAGTTAATCAGAAAACTACTATATATATATGTATATATATATATATATATATATATGTTTAAGGATGGAGTTGTTTTTTCTTCACTGTCAAATAAAAAAATAGAAAGGGCTAATATAAATTTTAAGAGATAGAAAATTAGCATATCAAAGTTTAAAGAAATGTGGGATTAAAAACTTCCCTGTTAGGATCCTGCTGGAAGGATGTTTCCTCATCTTATGACGCTAATGAGGAGCTAGCCATTACACATGAAGAATTTAAAAAGTTCCCCATTTTCTGAGGAAATACCCTCCGTGAAAATGCAGATGATTGGATTAACATTCATGGCCGTTCAGGTCAGGAGCTTCACCAACCAAACGGCTCCATTCACAGGAGATGGATGAGATAAGAAAATTGGAAAACAGTCCTTTGCTCAGGATGATGACGGCGTGATGAGGTGCGGGGGCGGTCAGGGGCCTCCTCGTTCCAGCCCTGGATGCGGGTGAGACGTTATTTCCCTCACCATTGTCTAATACCCGCGGGTTTGAGGAGGGGAGGGTGAGGGTGGGGAGGGGGGCGTCCTGGTAATTCAAGAGGACGATAAGAGAGAGAGAACACGGGGTATCCTTTCGTCCTACTGCTCCTGATAATTAGCTGGTGCTCAGCAGCAGCTTGTTTTTTAGTGTGTTAAAGCAGACATATGTTTTCACTGCTGTGTGTGTGTGTGTGGGGGGGGGGGGGGGGGGGGGTCCGTGCAAACACACCGCACGTTGACGCACGTGCATATGTCTATGAAGACGCAGACACAATCAGTCTCTAATTGGATCTACAAGATGCATCAGTGAGGCATAAACATGTCTCCATAGCAACCGTAGGCTTTGTTGCTGACCGCCCCGCCCAGCCGCCACCACCTCCACCTCCATTCGTCCCCTGATCTCAGACCCCCCCCCCTGATTTCCACTCAGCAATCTCATTCTCTCCTCCTTTATCCTTTTCCTCTTATTCATCTCCTCTACATTTCCCTCATTTGCTTTTTTCCTCTCCCCCCCACCCGTCTCCATCCCCCCCCCCACGCTTTACAAACACACACAAAAAAGAAAAACACCTACGGAAAACACAAGAAAGGGGAAAGAAATGGGAATCAGACCTCCGTTCCGTTTCATTCAACAAGTAGATGCATTACGTCTGCTTTTGTAGATTTCTTCTTTTTCAGATATCCTTCCACAAAAGACGAGCTCTGGAATATAACAAAGAGCCCGACTTCCCACCTACTCCATTGTCAGAGCCGCAATGATTTAGATCAACAATTAAGATTTTCTAAATCTTAATATCCTAATATCCTTGTAGGGTTTATTTGAAGCGGGCCCCTGTCATTGATTCAATTTTCCGAGCAGGCCTCATGGTTGGCGGTTAGATAGCTATCCTAAGTGAATTCGCTGCTTCTGTTTCCCAGCCTTTGTTAACTGTCTGCTATAATGAGGCTCTGGCTGCTGTGGAGGTCTGGAAGCGCCATCGCAGATGGGAAAGAAGCGGCATAAAAGAAATAGGGCAGCAA
This sequence comes from Cyprinodon diabolis, assembly GCA_030533445.1. Taxonomy (NCBI): domain Eukaryota; kingdom Metazoa; phylum Chordata; class Actinopteri; order Cyprinodontiformes; family Cyprinodontidae; genus Cyprinodon; species Cyprinodon diabolis. The sequence continues at coordinate 1,701,075 of CM060084.1, forward strand.
TTAGTGTTTAGCCCAGTTTAAAAGCCCTCCACTTGGCAAGCTGCAGCCCAGCTCCAGTCCAGGATGTGAAACTAAACTGGTGGGCAGGGACTTTGTCTCCTGTTTGTCTCTCTGTGGGCTTAATCAGCACCACTCGGGTGAAACACACAGCCACGCCATGGAGAGGAGGAGACGAGTGACTGAACGTTATTGTACTTTTGAAGAGGTCGAAAAGGGAAAAAAAGGGGTAAAAAGGGGAGGTTGAATTGCATCTTTCATTCCCGTTGTCTGGAGACCCATAAGACCTGTTGATGAAAGAAGTTGGAGTGCACAGAGGAAGAGCTGTACGGATACAAATAATGTTTCTGGGAAATGATCCCGAACGCCGGAGAGCCTTTATCCCCCTCGTGTCAAACGAGGTGGATCTGCCTGCACCAAACATAATAAAGGGAATCATTTTCCAAACAAGCGAATGAGGTTGGTTTTGTTTCATCTGGACAGCTCCGCAGCATGCTCAGTCCTGTAAAGAGCTTATCCAAACAGCCCGACGCTGCAGCGCAGTGGAGAGAGAACAGAAAACAACCAAGCCCCCCCCCTCCAACCTCCTTCTCTTTCTTTTTACATTCCACTGGTGAAAATGAGCACATGATCTCACATATGCTGCACCCCACACATTCACATTCACACACATTTATACATGTGGAGGCTCACAAAAGCACCGTGGGGTGCATCCTGGACCTTCCCAGCCCAACTTCCCAGCCACCCCCTATTCAAGCGCCCTGCCCTCGCCGACTTCCAGATAAAACGCCGCCTACACTCAGGCCCACTCAAAGCCCCTCGGAGAGCCTCAATCCACCCCTTCCCCCTGTGTTCTCAACCCCCGTCCAATCAACTCAAGCCTCTGCCCTGAGCCGTGCTGGCAGGCAGCCTCTGTTGCCCAATGAATGGAGCCGGGACCCGGGAACCTGCAGAGAAAGAGGTTGATACCGACTGAATAGTCTCAAATTGATTTGTTCCTTCTGGAACATGCCATACATGTTAATTAAAATCTACTCCATCAAACTATGTGATGTTTCTGTTTCCCTCTCCGCTCTCTGCTGTTTCATGTTGGAACCAGCTTAGATGCACACGCTCCTGTCCTTACATGATCACCAACACAGCAGCTACCTTATCCCCTCCATGTTACCCCGGTAATTATCACAACAGGAGGAGCGTCGCCGCACCAATTATTATTTCTCTCCTACATTATCCACTAAATCACAGTGGCTGATTCCCTCATTGCTATCAGAGGCGACACTTTCCATAAGGCAGAGATATTTCTGGCCATTTCAGTCAATATGCCACAGGCTAAAAACAGGGATGGATGGAAGTCTTTCTCACGACGCACCGCTACACCCACACCATGAGGTTACAATGGAGTCAGAGCGGCTTTTTTATGTCTATTTATCCCCCTTTATATTCCGTCTCTCTTCAAACTGCATTTCTTTAACTGAGATTTTACATTTCCAAAAAGTGTTGCATGACATATTACTTTACTAGAGCTATAACCTGACCTTTTTACTCATTGGAACAGCAACTGTTACTTCTTACGACAGATATTCCCTTGAATCACATCTGGACTTTGACTAGGCCACTCAAAAACACAAATAAAATTTAATTCAAAGCCTCTTTCCTACTGAAAATAAAGCATTAAATCCTGTTTTTCATTGTTGAAATTTTGGGCTGTGTTTGGTCGGTCTGACTTTAGTCAAATAATCGACGTTCGAGATCGGCCTGTTTTCCAGTGTAGTCCTGTTTCTCTGACTGTGACTAACTGGATGTGCTCTCTTCATCCTCTGACAGTTCTCAATAAAGTCTGTAAAAAAGAAGAGATTTTCCCCAAGCAGGAAGAGTTTGATCCTAATTCAGACAGATGGACCCTGAAACCTCAGAATGGAAATACTCCATGAACAGCTTCTGAAAATGTGACCGATTGAGCCGTGACGCACTCTAACCGTTTTATACAAGAGAGAAACACATGTAGCACTAAACTGTGGCTGTTTGTACAACTACAGAAAGGTGAGCTGGTCAAAGAGTCTGTAGTGGTAGCCTGCAGCTAACGTCCCACTGCTTGTATACATAGCTGGCTTCTGTCAGGCCGCTGTGGGGGCAGATGTTCTTAGGCCGGCCTAACTATAACTATAAACATACACACATAAACACACACCCCGCAGTGTACACACACTGATTTCCTCACATGTCAAACACGGTAAACAAGTCGCCCAAGCACTAGCACGGGCCACACACACACCTGAGCTAAGCACACCAACAAACATGGCATCCTGAAATTAAGCAAACCAGAATCCATCTGGCTCCTGCAATGTTTAGCAAAGCAGGATTTGATCCTTATTATAGAACTGAAGCACAAACTAGTGGCACTGGATAAACGGAGCTGGAGCCACATTGCATGTCGGCCCCAGAACGCCCAGCATTGCTGCAGAGACTTGCTGAAAAGCAGAACGCTTGGAATTTTCCCCCCAGGCTGTCCTCATTTAGGAGACGCAAACCACCATTTCAGATGCAGGAAGGGAAGACTAAGAATCCTGAGATCCACCCCGCTGAGAGGCACTTCTGTACGTGTGAAAACAGACGCCCTCTCGCTCTCACAGGCTAATGCACACTAGCTCCGGATGGCTCGGCCGACAGGCTGGCATGCACAGAAGATCACATTCAGCGTGACTCATGGCGGTTGCACAGCGGCGAGCTTTAACAGACGCGAGCGCCGTTGACACACACCTCTCATGTTCACCAAACAGGCTCAGTATGCTCGCCCTCTATCACTGTCACATGAAGGGCTAGCATCGCACAATCAGAGGCTGTAACGAGCTAACGAGATGACATCCAGATGGCCTTGTCACAAGGAGGACAGAAGTGGACCTTGTTACGACGAGAACAAACTGAAGAGGACTGTCGAGCAAGAAGAGGTGCAAGGAGTCATTAGGGAGGAGAAAGAGCATAATCTGTTTCTTCTTATGGCCTCCGTGGTTTCTGTCAGCGCCGAGTCCATCTCTCTTTAAGAGTTAAGAGCGAGGGCGAACGCCGCGGTGATTAAGCATCATCCTGGTATCTCTGACAGCGAGAGGAGAGGAGAGGAGAGGAGAGGAGAGGAGAGGAGAGGAGAGGAGAGGAGAGGAGAGGAGAGGAGAGGAGAGGAGAGGAGAGGAGAGGAGAGGAGAGGAGAGGAGAGGAGAGGAGAGGAGGTGAATTCTGGCTGAGCTATAGAAGAAACCATTTGGGTCGGTTTCAGGCCCAGTTTAGCCCTCATTCTGGGACTGTTCCATGACCCAAAGACACACAAGCCTCCTCTCTCCTTCCCCTCCCTCCTCTGTTGGTTTCTCCTCTAAAAGCCTCACACACACACACACAGCCAGCTGCCTCCCACCAGCGAGGAGCCGCCACAGATGGGCCCTGCTTGCTCCATAAAGATCTCTCCACAGGCTGAGTCTATAGTCACAGCCAAACTCGCCTGGCCTCAGCTCACCGTCTATGTGTGATGTTTGCGATGCATGCAGGCACACAGACCAGAGCGGGTGAGCGTGAGTGTATGTTGTCACGCCAGCCCCCCCCCCCACCCCAAGTCATGCCAAATTTATGATGTCCAACAGCGGCAGAGACAGGAATCCCCCGGGTCTGAGGGAGCCGAGGCGAGCAGAGCGGAGCTGGAGCTCGTTTCTGTACACAACAACAACCAGGAGATCCCCCCCCCCCCCCCCCCCCCCCACTAACAGCCACTTGGAGGGGTGCAGGCAGTAACTAAAGAGAAAACCAATCATAATCATTATCAAACCTGCACAGCTTGCTCAGATTGTTACAGAGGCCATTTTCTGCTCTGTATCTCCAATTCCCTTAATAGGCAAACAAAAGGCCTTCAAAAGATCCTCTAATGTTGCATTCAATGAGACTCGGTAATAAACACAGACAAAAGCTGAAATAGTGATATTTTATCCCAATTATTTTAATTCGTTGTGACACAGAGAGAAGCAGCAGCCGTAGCTGAATTGGTTTTGAACTATCGTCCTTCCATCTCAGCTGGAGCCGAAAAAAAGCCAGAAGAAAACTCCTTTTCTGCCCTTCGGAGGTGAAACTGGCGAAGCTGGAGCTTTAAAGCGTTCCCAGCTCTCAGAGGCGGGGCTGTGGTTTGAGCCGACCTGCCCAGCGGTATGTTTTGGCACCGACACATCTGGGAATTAAACCTGCCGGTGATCAGGAAGGGGGAAAAAATCTTCAAAACAAACCTGACACCCATCGCTAATGAGCTTTTTTCTTTGAGAAATTGGTTTGACATTTAGGAAAATATGTTTATTTGCTTTCCTTTCAGGAAAGAATATTGATTCCAGTCACATATTTGTGCAGTTAAAATGAGGTGGGAGTGAGCAGATTGATTATTTTAAGCCATCTTACTTTAGATTAGTTTAAAGCTTAGCATAAGTGATTGAATTTTATCACGTGACTCACAATTTAGGATATTTACTCTTAAAAAATGTTAAAAAGTAAATTCTTTGTTTTTTTTTTACTAACGTTAGAGTCACAGTTTCTCGTTACTTTCCTGTCAAAAAGCACGAGACTGTATAAGAGTCTCACCATTTGCAAACTTTGAATAAAAATACTGCATTTTAAGTTTTTTTTATTAATAACAGAGGAAAGAAAACAATTATTAATACTGCTAATTATTTACATACGTACTAAAAGCAAGTGGATATTATTATGTATATTGAAAGGCTTATTTTAAAAGGTTCCTGGTTCATAAAGCTAAGAAGGTAGAACGGCTACCAATAGCGCAGCGCCGTAGTGATGTGACCCCCACATCGACAAAGACATAAAATTATAACTCGAATAAAAAAGCAAAGAAATGAATTATTTTGTGATTTTTTTAGACCATATCGCCCTACGCCACGATAATCTGCTTTTTGCATCAGAAAATGTTTCTTTGTGTCTCGCATAAAAGGGACGATGTGTTGAAACATTTTTACCAGCAGCACCCAGCAACAGGTGGGGGAGGAGCAACATTTGTATTGGTTTTTTGTCCAAATTAGAAACAGATGAGATGGGAATTGGGATCATGCTACCAAAATAAAACTTTTACTATAACTATATAACAGAATATATTCACCTTTGGATAAAAGTAGTGCTTTCTAAACAAATCTTCTTTATTATCATTATTATTAGTTGCGGTTACTGGCAAAGAAAGAAGAAAAAAAGAGAAAATTAATTTTAATTTTCAATTTTTTTGTGGGTTTTTATCCTGATAAAGTAACACGAGTTTATCAGTTTAGCAGCTGGTTCAGTCGTTTATCTACTGTCTATGTTTGTCACAACTAAAAGTATTTTTAATCAGCCAAATGTATTTTATTTTATTATTTTTTTGCATATAAGGAAAAAGGTGACAGAATATTATGCTGGTGAGGGGGGGAGGTGAAAAACTGCGTTCTTTAATCAGATGGATCTACTTTGGGAAATTAACAGTGATGTGACTAACGGCGTTGAAAGTAACGGCGTTACTAACGCCGTTACCTTGTTTTAGTAACGAGTAATCTAACTAATTACTTTGACTGTAACTATAACGCAGTTACCATTGCAGACACCGCGTTACTGCGCGTTACTCAGGTCGCACAATGAACCTTTTTTCATGATAGGACTCGTGCGCAGCTGCGTGAAGCTGACACCCCACCCACGTCAAAAAACTCTGCAAATAGACTGAATGGTTAGTGCAACGTTAGTGCAGATTTGTGCAGAAAAAAAATATTGTTTGTGCTACTTTTGTTTAAGAGATATTAAAGATTATTTTTTAGGTCATCCAGAGGTGCGCGCCTTGTCATGAGAGAGGGGAGGATGAGAATGGCTGATGTATAGTGAGATTCCGTCTGTCAGTTGGGTAGGTGGGTGTTTCCGCTGGTGGGTGTTAACGTACAGCACACACAGAGAGATGGAGAGTCAGGAGGACTCCAGCAGCAAAACAGCGTTTTCCTGATGGAAATACCGGTGTTACGTCGAGCTGCGTTTCCCCATCAGATACGGTTTCCTCTGCATCTCCGCACAGCGCAGGCGGCAAGATTCACCGCGCAAGCGACAGGAAACGCGCATGCTCGCTAAAGGCGCGCAACAGTCGCCCTGTGCTCGCGCCACAGGAGAACTATGGAGAGCGTGAACGATCAAATGAAAGCCTATATGGAGAAAGGGAGAAATCTGGATGGATGGATGGATGGATGGATAGATGGATGGATGGATGGATGGATGGATGGATGGATGGATGGATGGATGGATGGATGGATGGATGGATGGATAGATGGATGGATACTCTGCCTTTTCAACCTACTGTATTTTTTATTTTAAACATTATTTGATGGCCTTTGTGGCAGGGATGGAGATCCATATTTTATGTCACACGCAGAGTATACATCTAGACAGATAGATAGATAGATAGATAGATAGATAGATAGATAGATGTTGCAGTATCTATAACAACCCAAACACACAAGATTTCAGAATTAGACATCCCCAGTTATTTTTCTATATATATACTCACCAGATCTGAATGCCCTGTTAAAAAACTTCACATGGCGTTCCCCCCTGATGTCATTTACGTTGAGTTGCAATAAATGCTAAACTCTCTGCAGGTTCTTGTATTTGTCGTCCGCTCTATTCAGCTGGCTTTGGAAACACACCGCGAGAAGGTGGGGGCCGGGCGGTGAGGGTTACGGGGGCGAGAAACACAAAAGTAACGCAATAGTTACTTTTACTAGTAACTAGTTACTTTTATTGTGGAGTAACTCAGTTAGTAACTCAGTTACTTTTTGGGAGAAGTAACTAGTAACTATAACTAATTACTTTTTCAAAGTAACGTGCCCAACACTGGAAATTAAGGAAACTTAAGGAAAGGTTATTTAAAAGCAACTTAGAAAAAAAAAGAATTTTGTGGAAAGCAGGAAGGAATAAAGCAGAGATTCTCTAAATATTCTTCAACAATGCCATAAAATAATGATCCCTGTTTGTTGTGTCTCATAATACAGACATTAACTGCTTCCTGCTCGATCTTTACAGGAAGCCTTTGCAGTTAGAGCGGAGCTGAGTGGGTATTTTATAAGGCTGCGTTAGTTAACAGGTGTTAATATGACACAGCCAGACAATCTGGAGAGAAACCAAAGCCTTTCTGGAGGAACAAAGGGAAGAAACGGCGCTCAGAAAGGAAATCAATCAATCTCTGCCAAAGCAAGGCTGGCTCTGACAGCAAAAGATCCTACGCTGCAAAGTTCAAAATACTTCCATTGTTCATCTGTCAGAGTCAAAGACAATTGCAAGGGAGCAGAAGGGAAAATACTAACACAATATTTATCTTGTGTCCCCTTCCCTCCTGAATCCCTCTTTTTTAATGCTGCCATTGTGAGCAGCGGCTGCAGATGGATGGACGGACGAGGCCGGTAGGTGATGTGGGTCTGCTTTCCAGAGTCTCCAATTTTAGACGACAGCAATAATTCAGTCACCGACAAACAGCTGTTTGCTTTTTTCTTTAGTGGCGGTTCGGTTTGATGGCGGTTTGTCTTCTGCATTGTTCTTAAAACAGCTTCCCTGGGAAACGGGGAAAGTCAAAGAGCTGAGGAGATGTCGCCTGATGAACTCTGCTGCTCTCACACTCGGTCACACCCTGGCAATGTGACACAGGCTCTCCCTCTCACCCATTCTCATTTCTCCTTATCCACACAATTCTTAACATCTCTCATCAAGCGCTTGTCAGGCCTCATGCCACGCAGCTACGCCTAAACAGGCTGCGGGCGTCTGCATCTCGTACATACGCTGACTGCTGCCTTTCAAGGCTGGCGACTCTTGATCACATGATGTCAGAAGTCTGAGTCCTGTGATGTTCTGTCAGACCAGCATACCCATAGTCAATACGCAGACATCACATTTGTGTTTATCACTTAAATTTTGTATGAAAAATAGACTTTAAACGACCCTGACAGACATGTATCCACATGTTCAAAAAGATCAATGAGTTCAGATCGACACATGCTTCAAAAAAACACCAAAAAGTTTTCTATTCATTTTGTTTCTATAGCTCCAATTCACAACAAGTCATCTCAAGGCACAGTTCACTAGATCGTCCAGTTAAGTTTTCTATCCAAGGAAAACAAGCTGAATGCATCGACTTATTGCCTCTTCAGCAATCCCTCACACTAAGCATGCTTGTAGCGACAGTGGAGAGGAAAAACTCCCTTTGAACAGGAAGAAACCTCCAGCAGAACCAGGCTCAGTGTGAGCGGCCATCTGCTGAGGCCCACTGGGGTTCAAGGAGACAGAAGCAGACATAGAAAAAGAAGCATAGATACAAAAGGCAACTGTCAACCAGCTCCACAGGCGGCCCCGTCCAGGAAACACACAGCCAGGCAGACGAGCTCCGAGCCAGCTCCCATGTCAGAGGATGAAGAGAGCACATCCAGTTAGTCACAGTCAGAGAAACAGGACTACACTGGAAAACAGGCCAAGCTCCAACATCTAGAAACAAAGGTGTTGATGGCAGCAGCACAGCTGATATTTCTCTCCAGGATGGAGTCAAAGCCAAACAGGAACAGACCAGATGAAGCTACTATGAGAAAAAGCAGAGAGAGCAGAACGTTAGAGATTGAACTAACAGATTCTGCAGAGTGGGAGAATAGAGATAGAATGAAGCAGAATGATGAAAAAGGGGTCCCTATGTCCTCCAGCAGTCTAAGCCTATAGCAGCAGAACTATAGAGATAGATCAGGATAACCTGAGCCACTCTAACTAGAAGCTTTATCAAAAAGGAAAGTTTTAAGCCTAGCCTTAAAAGTAGACAGAGTGTCTGCCTCACGGACTAAAACTGGTAGTTGGTTCCACAGGAGAGGAGCCTGATAACTAAAAGATCTGCCTCCCATTCTACTTTTAGAAATTCTAGGAACCACTAGTAAACCTGCAGATTGAGAGCGAAGTGCTCTGTTAGGAACATAAGGAACAATTTTTACATGACTAAAGGTTCAGGTAGTTTAAAGTGTATTTTTCATACTAAACTAAAGGGATAAATTAAGGGGATAAACGGGTTTTGCCTATGGGTATGCTGGTCTGACAGAACACCTGCCTTCAGAAGTCACAGAAAGAAATACTCAGAGATTCCCAGAGATTTCTGCACCGCGGAAACATTCCTCATAACTTAGTTTTGCATTTAGCTCCAGGCGATGGGAGCTAAAAAAGATCTTGTGTGGCTCAATAAAAGAGTCACTTTCCTGCAGCGGTACCTGCTCAGGATGCATGCCCGTACCTGGGCCTCACAGGAACCTGTCGCGACTGGTCACGCAGTGCAACTCGAGGCGCATGTATGACCGAGGGGAATTATCACGTGCTCCAACAGGGACGCATTCATGCACCAGCTCCCACATAGCAAGCACGTTATATACATACAGACATTCTTTAAAAGCCGACAGTAGCGAAACAAGAGAAGATGGGCCTCTCTGTGTCCCAGTGACAGAGTGAATTACACGCACAGCTAAAACACAGGCTTCCTGTCTAACGCCGCCACGCTGGACGGCTTTCAGATGGATTTTGGTGAGTCTTGTGCAAACAGTGAGTCAATATCGGGATAAGAGCCGATGGTTGAGGAGGAACAATTCGCGGGTGATTTGGGCGGAACATGTGTGTTTGCAGGGCACTTTGTAGCACGGGCTTGTCACCGAGCCATTCCTCGGCGTGGCGCCCGGCCAATGTCTTCCATTAACTGACAGAGATGCTTCAGTATTTCCAAGCTCTTCCGGCATTTTTCTCCCCTGCAATAATTCGCAATAATGACAAATTTGTATTACGAGCAAACAACAAGATTTCAAACCGTCACCACTTTGACTGATATTTATGTCTGTCCCTGGCTCCTTCATTACCATAAAGCATGTTTAATGTTTCTCAGCCGCCACACAACAGATGAGTGCACTAGATTTACTGTCTCTCTCTCTCTGCTTCTACGGCTCTTTTAACAGCTGTGTTCGCCTACTTCAGGACATATCCACACCATAGCGTGGACGGAGAGAGAGAGAGAGGGCAACAGAGGGAAGAAAAGAGGTGGGGGGGGCTAAGAATATGGTGCCAACCAGAGAGGCCCACAGTGCCTCAGTCCCATCCCTCCAGCTGAGGGCTTTGATTCGCCTGATTGTCTCCAATATTGAGACACACAATAAACACAACACTTGGCCGCCATTTGCAATTCTAATCAGTCCCTCTCAACCAGCCTGGACAACTCAGCCAGAGCCCTCTGGGATATCACTCATCTGACTGCAAAATAATGACACAATCATCACCATGGCTACGCCTCGGCGACATCCCATCAGCGGGCAGCGCCGGGAGGATATTAAAACATAGGAGTACTTGGGAGAGCTAAATGAATTAGCCAGGAGATTAGTGGGATACCAGGTTAATGAATGTGCCATGCAGGCATCTCCCCCCCGAGCACAATCCCCCCCCCCCCCCCTTTAAAAAATTACAAGCAGCAAGGATGACTAGCAGGTCTACACCTGTTTCTGCAGAGCATGCTCCAACAGGATGTTAATAAACCATCTTCTTTCAACATAACTCAGACTGTGTAAACTTGGTTTGATGGATTCCAGATAAGTGAGCAGAAAACTTTAACTGTATCTGATGAAACACGTGGAGAAGAGCTTCTGAAGCAGCCCGCCACGCTGCCATACCGTCATCATTCAGCCGAGATGCTGGTGTCAACGTTTAAATGGAGCAAAGAGTTGATTTCCTGCGTGAAGATAAAGGAGGCGGGATGTTTAACAAACTTTCCTGAAATCAAACATGTGTGAACCTGAACAGCCCATCTGTCTGCTGGTTTCACTCACTCCACAGCACGACGGTAATAGATGCAGATAAATGAGAGCAAAGTGACATGCAATCATCCACGTTTTAGTAGCCTTCCTGCATTCGCTTTAGAAGTCATCCGGAAGATGAGCGCCTCCAATTTTTCCAGGAAAAATAACAGACACGTCTTATGAAACCGGCAATTTGACTTGCAAATCGCTGCGATGATTCATAACGGTGAGCGCGCTCGTCTGCCCTGGTTTCTGGGCTAGCACGTGTGTTTGTCGATACATGTGTGTGCGGGTGAGGGGGGGGCGCTGGCATGTGAATGACAGCCTGTCAGGGAAAGAGATGTCATTATCAGGGCTGATGTCTGTGTGAGCTGGGACCGAGGGGCGGGGTCACATGGACCCGGCGCTCTCCGGACTTTATGATTTCCCTCCAGAAGGTAGGCTCTCTTCTAACAATCTGCAAGGCCGCAGTTCGACCTCATCTCAAGAGGTTATTGCAATACTCCCAATGGAAAAGTGTCCACGCCGTTTGGTAGCTTAGACATGACAATAGCGTGATGGATGGCTATCGCCAAAGTCTTATTTCTGTACAGATATTACTTTAAAATAACAAAGTAGGGATTTTTTTTGCTTTGTTCTCAGGGCCTTGAAAGGAGGAACCTTTCCCCTCGCTGTCCGTAGCCTTTGACTTGTTCTGTGTCACAACAATACGGGGGTTTAGTTCAGTGTCCTGCAGTCGATCTGTTAGGCCGCTGATAAGGGAGGCTGATGGATGGCTTTAATCAGCCCAACCCAAGGATCAAGACCATGGCACAGATCAATCAAAAGCTTTGTGGCTTATAAAGGAAAACTGCTTTTATCATTGTCAAAAAGTCCTTTTTTTCTTTTCCCACTAAAGGATAAAACCATTAGCAAAATAGTAAAAAGGAGATCAAACTATGGAATGGGATGGTCTCTGGCAAATTTGAGCAAAATGTAAGTTTCACAAATCCTGACATACAGGAGTTTTTTTTAAGTATAGGCAGGGGTGGATTTAGGATGTATGGGGCCCTAGGCAAAGGCAGGCAGGGGGCCCACTGAATGGAGAAGACAAAACATAAAACAGACCCATTCTACAGATAGAGACATCTATTTAAATTTTTTTCTATTAAAGCGCTAAGTTGGCAACACTGCTCTTTGCATGGTTTGTTTTCAAATGGTTTGCTGCTGTCTGTTTGGACCTTTCTGAACATGTGCAGCAAATGGACTGATCCAATATGGTGGACACTGAAGGGGGGGGGGGGGGGGGGGGGGGGGGGTGGGTGAGACACACTGAATATTATCAGCGTTCTGATGGCATTTTAGGGAAAACATAATTAATCTGCACAAATAAGGAATAGTTGTATTAACCATACATGGAAACAGAGTTTTATGGGCCCCTAGGCCCTAGGCGACTGCCTAGTATTGCCTGATGGTAAATGCACCTCCTCCTGTTTTGCTAGGGACCACTTGCGGTGCACACAGACTGCTACAGAAATAGAGATGGACGGAAAACACGCCCCCTTCTAATGAGCGAGAAGGTTAGATAATATATTCAGGGATGTTTGGGGAGATTCATATTTTCCAACTTCTAATATGTATCACCAAAGCAAATGAATTCAGCAGAGAAAACCACAGAGCCAGCTCATGTCAGTGCGTTATATCCCCAGTTTTATTGTTCAAAAAGAGAAAACTGGTAAAAGCCGTAATATTCTGTAAACAAAGCACTTGACAACTACTTCTGAATTTAGACAATGTTGGTCTAAAATGTTTGCTGTAGTTTATGTGTTAAAATAACATCAACTACTCAGAACATAACTGTAACTAATTAACAATGTGATGTATTTGCAGCAGTAGAATTAATGGTTACTTTTTATTTTAAAGTAAAAGCAGTAGAAATGTGTTGAATAACTGATTTCTCTCTTTTTTTGGGCGTAACATGAAACACGTATTTTAACTGAATTATTATGCCAAGAAAATTCCACCTCATTAAGACTGAACTGAGCTAAATTGAACCAAACTATACACAAAACACATAAAAAGTCTTATATCTAAAAGCTAAAGAGGATGCACATAAAAAGTAGAAATAATATTCTCACTATGACCAGGAGAGACACATTAGGACAGAAGAAATCAAGAGAAAGCAGCACTGAGGGCCTGCACAGGAAGAGTGTTTATTTGAGACAGAACAAAGACTGAGCTCAATCAGCTAACAGGGAGCAGGTGTGCATAGAAGCAACTAGAAGGGAGCTAGGGGAAAGGGAACTGGCACAAGGGGGCGACAGAGAGCAACACAAGAAACACAACACTGCTTAAATATAACTAGAAAACAACTGGAATGAAACAAAATGAAACAGAAACCATTGAGCAACAAAACAAAGACTGAAATAAATAAAAATGTACATAAAAACTCAAAAAGAATCATAATTAGAACCAAAAAAGTCCACAAAGGGCAGAATCATGACAATTAGTGTATACTGACAGGGGGAAATGTTTTTTATCTTAAAGGCAAAATGTTTCCCCTCCTTTTTTATTTTGGTATAACTGCTGCTCTAAGTGAGCTAAAGGCACATTTTAAAGTCTCTACACTCCAGTTAGCATTAAGCGATCAATAAATTAGTTGACGATTATTTCAATTAATCTGATTAATTGTTTCAGCCCTATTTGTAGTGAAAATGTTTACCTCTTTTTTTATTTTGTGTACCATGAGTTTTAAAAGAAAGCATTTAAAGGAGTCAATATTTTAGACAAGCATCTAACAAAACTGAAAATGAAAACCAACATCAGCCCGGAAATCCCCAATTGGGGATTACTATTCCAAACAGTCTGACACAAAACTACAACTGAATCTCTCTGGGCTTCAAAACATTACAACCAGATGCTGCAAGAGTGTTAAAAACATCAGCACTAAAGAAGAAAAAAAAAAAAAAAACAGAGGGCACAAGTAGGGCAGAGTGATCCTAACACACCAATTTCCTGCAAAGCCTTAACAGCAGCATCTTATCAGAAAACATGAGTGACACGTCTATTCTCTGCATACGATCCAGGCTCATGATTGTAAAAGACAGCTACACATGTCCCATCAAATCCAAGACAAATTAGTTGCTTTTTTCCTCCCCTCGTTCTTTGAATGGAAGATCTTATCCAGGCAGACGTGCTTAAGTTGTCAGTGAATCTCTAAAACCCAAACTGAACAACATATTGACTGATGCAATCACAGAGACACACATCATTAGGCTCATTAACAGCCAACGTAAAAGGGGAGGACGGCCTAACTGGTGCAGCGGGAGCCTCTGTCTGTTCTGATAATGGGCGGCGTTTAACAGGCGGGAAGCGGGTGAGACGCCGTCGGAGCTAAAATGAAGCGTGTATGAAGTGTATGCTAGTAAATAGCTTGTCTGCTCGCTGTAACCGGGCCGGGTCGTGGCCTCATAAAGAAGCTCCAACTGTTGTTTTGGGGAAGCCATTACAAACGGGTCCATCTCCATTACCAAGGCTATCTGATCATTATCACGGCCATCTGCAACGCGCACTCTAACCATAACCAGCACGGGCAGACCACAGCTGATTCCTGTTGCTAAACACGCATCTGCAATAACTTCCGCCTCCGTGCATGTGTGTGGGTCCTCCAGCTGCTGCCCTTAACGCGGCGCAGCTATCGCCAGGTCCCCCTGGCTTCACAGGCCCTGACGCCAGCAAATAGCAAGGCCGTTTTTTTTTTTTATTGCTGAGCTGAACCCCTGAATGCGTGCAATGCCGCTGCAATCTCCCGGCCGGAGCAGCTCACACCCTTCAAAGGCTCATCACAGGACGCAGATCTAATGCGGAGAGATGGCGGGTTAAAGCCTCAGCGAGGCAGGCTGCTTTGAAGAGGCTGCCCCCCCAGCCCCTCCAGTAGGAGCCAAATCATTTCCCTTCCATTGTGGCAGAGGCACACAGGCGGCTCTATTCTGCAGCAAGAATCACACCACTCCAATCCAACGCTGGAGGAAAGTAAAAAGAGTCTCGCCCAGGTGTAAAAAGGGTGCTTCTCCACAATAAACACATTCCTGCCTTCATGTTTATTTCAGATCTGAATCCACCCTGCATAATGCACAGTCAGGACTCCCAGTTCAGATCCTTGACTGGGAAAAGGTGCTATAATCAGGGGTGTATAAATAAATCAGAAAAAGCAGCAAACAGAGCTCCTTAAAAGCAGGGAAGCCTGGCCTGTGCTCGACGTGCACAAGAAAAAGGATTCGCTGAGGTTTGTCTGCAAAGGGAAGCTTTCATCTTTTCGACAGGAGAAGGGGAAGAGAGAAGTGATGTGGTGGAGGTTTGGGCCTGTCATGTTTCACAGTGGGGGGGGGGCTTGAAAGACAGGATGAGAATAGCTAAAAGCAGCTGAAGTTTTCAGAGATGAGATGGCAGAAAGTGGATGGAGCGTCACAGCGTTACACTGCAGGGAAAAACTCCCCTCCGATACTCATTATATCAGCGCAGGGCCCTCGCTCTCATTCTCTCCATAGTTCATAAAGCCGGCCCAGAGGTTTTGGGATATTGTGTTTGCTTTAGCAGCCCCCTTTCGCTTCTATTTCCAATATCGCTGGAAGATGAGAGGCTTCCACGGTCGAGCACTTCATGTGGGAGAATAAACACACACCTAATGGGGAACATGTGTGAGAGAGAGATGAAACGGGGGCCCCCCCATCATATGAAAAAGGATGAAATATAGACCAGCGTCCCGCCGAGCTCCGATGGCGGCGGTAGGAACACGGCGTGAAGGGGAAGCGGCAGACCCCCTGACGAGCTCTCGCACACACAGGCCGTCAATATGGGCCATTCTGGAGCGGGCTCATGCGGGGGCCAAAGTCTGACAGTGACATCTCCATTCACTTCAATTCTTTTTCTCTTCCAAACATGCATGAAGACACACACACAGCGCCAGAGGCCATTGGAGGAGGAGCGTCAGTGAGGGCTTAAAAAAAAAAGCCTTTCTCCTTTACCATCAGTCTCTGCGGGGTTTAGCATTGCATTATGGGAAGCTTAGAATTAGGGGTGCCGTGCTATCTGATGTCATTGTTGCTTTTACATTGTCTGGATTGCTTGTGGAACTGGGACCTGATGGCAGGCAGATTTCTCTACCCACATAAAAAAAAGGCCAGGATTGCTTTTGTGATTGATTGCAGGTTCCTATTGTATCTGTCTGGTATGTCTCCATTGGAAGAAGAATTAGTCAGACAATAAAAAAAACTAGCGGCAAACGCTCCACATATAACTCCATCCATCAAGACAGCAATCAAAATAATTCAATTAAGAGCCTTAAATCCCGCTGGCTTAGGAGTCCCTGCTCCAATAGCCCAGAAACAAACTCAATTTGCAGACAATCCATATATGATAGCATTAACTTCACTTTAGAGCTCCCATCTTTCCCCCCCTCACTTACATTTTCCAAATATCAAGGGAAATTCAAAGGAAATAGCAAAGTTATGGTGTTTACTTAGAGAGAGGACAACTTGGAAGACATTAAATAAACAAGAGCAACTTCAGACGCATAATGAAATTCCAGACAGGCCGTCCAGACGACTAAACTAATTTGCTAGATGTTCAAAACACAAGAAACTTTGCAAACGTTTTATTATAGCTCTGGTAAACGGCCATACATCAGGGTTGCAGGATTGTGGACATAGAGCGGGAGAGGGGAGGTTGCTGAATATGTGTGTAATTGTCTTTTCCCCCCCGTTTCCGAGGTGTGAAAGGGAATGCGGGGTTTGCGCCGGGACATCCCAGGGAGCGGCGATTGAAGCGTCACTCACAGCTGCCACACGGGGCCCCGGCGCGGACCAAATCCCAGGCCCGGGTCTTTGCGGGGCGGAGTGGACGTGGCTGGGCCTGGGAGCAGCGGGAGTCCAACAGGGCCTTTTATTCAGGCTCCTCTCACCAGCACAAGGGGGGGGCCGGGATCACGCTGGGAGTTTGCTTAGAAAAGGCTGAGCTGAGGCAGAATGGGTTAAAAAAGGCCCCGATTCACACACACACAAAACTCACAATCTCAAATGTTTTCTTGTTGGGGGGGTGGTGTCTGCCTCGCATGTGGGCATGGTGGGAAATACACGAATTTGGGAAAAGAAAAACAAAACTTCCAGTTAAAGTGAGTAAATGGGACTGGCTCCACACGAACGGGGGGGAACGTTTTCCCCTGAGCTCCACCAGCATCCTTCTCTTATTGAGAAATGAATGATTTATATTTCATGCTTTGGAAGTCTAACAGTGGCGAAGAAGGGAGGACTATACGCCGCGCCATTTCCACGCTCGCCCTAATAGTCTCCATGTCCTGGCTCTGTGTGCCATAGATGGATTATGATGCTTTATAATTAAGGTGGGGGAAGGGGGGGTCCCATGCAGACCGCCCATCTGCCATGCTGACACACTTACTGGGGGCATCCCCTGGGAAGAGCTGGCTGCTGCCACACTATTCCATTACTTTATCATTCTATCATTCTATTATCCTACCACTAGATTCAATTACGCCGTCACTCCATTAGTGTACTCATAACAGTGAACAAAGGGCTCCATGATGATCATTAATGAGACGCTCAGTCCTGCTTTGGTCTGCTCATACTTCATCCACACTCTTCCTGGAAAAATATCTTCCACTCAGTAAAGTGGAAGCTGGAGTGAAAAAGGAACTTGATCAGGTATTAAAGCTGAAAAAAATCAGATCAATCGATTATTGAACTAATCTAATAACCGATTAATTGTTAACCTGAGTATAGAGTCTGTAAAACATGCCTTTAGAAAAAAAGGAATATTTCATGCATCTAAAATAATAAAAACTTTTTCATCAGTCAATATTATTTATCCGGAACTCCTCAATTAGTTTTAGTTCCCCTTTGTTTCCTTCTGTAAAAAAAAAAAAACTATCTGAATATTAATTTATTAATTAAAAAAATATTTGTCAGATTAATCAATAAGCCAAATAATTTTTAGTTGCAGCCCTATTCCATTTATTATAATTTGATAAAATGTAAAAGTTTTATTCAGAAAATAAAAGCTTCTGATTAATACATAAATAAAATAATATCAGAAAAATACATTATGTAAATAAATAATTAACCCATATCATACTATAGATGTATTTTAATTCAGAAATGAATTAATTTATTTAGTCAGTCGGTCAGTTACATTCTACTGTTTCTTGTTCATGTCAAACTTTTATAACTAAACGTTTCAAAAAATGTCTAAATTAAATTATGATTAAAAAAAGCATGCATTTAAATGATAACAAACTTTATGACAAGTAATGAAATTAATCATTAAAATATGGAAATAAAATAAAAAGTTCGGTATATTTTAAGAATTCTGTAAAAATATCTTCTGTAACTTTTTTTATTAAGGAAAGAAACTATAAGCCAGCGTTGGAGCTGTAACCCTTCAATCCTCCATCCTGATTTATATTCCCACCTCAATGCTTTCTCCAATTTTATTTGTTAATAAACATGCACTTCCTGCCCGCTCCCACATCTTTTTGTCATTAGTTGTTGGAATCCTTCAGTACTTTCTACAAAGTCCTGGCACATTTAATTCAAACCTTCCCATGGAGGTCTTTGGAGTGCCACAAACTGCAGGGAAACAGATCCCAAGTTGCTTGTACTCCAGTGACAACTCCTGACGTCTTGAAAGTAGCTGCAGTGCAGCTGGCCTTTAAAGCGGCCTGCCCGCTGTTTGGGGCTGGCATCTGAGGTGGCCTGCCTCCTCTGCACAGAGGGGCTCTGTGAGAAAGAGTTAAGTCTATGAGGTCAGGCTGGAGGAGGAGGTTACCAGTTCCCCGAGTGGGAGCCGTCGGGGTAATGGTTTTAGAGATGGCTGTCACACAGATCCGTTCCACTGTCCAATACCACCGCTGATCTCCACCAATCCCAGTCTGCTGGCTCTTCGTCTCTCTGCCTGTCCTCCTTTCTTCTGTCTCCCTCACACTGACACATGGAAGTAATCTAGAAGTTCCACGCTGGACTAAAAGGATGTGTGGTTGAGCCCAAGGCTGAGTTTCAACGCTCTACATTAGCTTCTTTCCTCTTCGTTTTAATCCTCTTATTATGAACTGCTCTTATGTAAAAGACCTAAGACTGCAAACAAAAGGCAGACTTTGCCCATTCAATTTTTTTTCCTCCACTTCCTGTAGCTCAGCATCCCTTGATTTTCTTTTTTTTTTTATTCAGCTAAACGTAGAGCTGAGGTGCCTCAGCAGGCAGACCAAATCCCCGGGGAAGGTTTTCCATCCTCTGCTTGGCAGAGCTGGAGTTGATGGGAACTTCCTGGCTGCTGCCAGCCGGGCCCTCCGCCTAATAAAGCCGGGTCGCTAACTGCCTGCAAGGCGGCCGCCGCTCAGCCACTCCACACTCACCCACCACTCAGGCCCTCAACACTTTCACAGGGGCACGCTGGCACACTCCTAACACTTCCTTAATGCTCCTCTGTGGCCGGACAAAGAACAATGGGTCAACCGCACGGACTTAAAGCACTCACTCACTTCCATACGCTCCAACGTGAGCCAGCAATCGCCATCTGAACATGAAACTGGGCGAAAATGAACAATATTCTAATGGAAGTGTCATTTGTTCAACACGTAATCAAACGTACGAGAGCTAAACAAGACAAAGACCACAAATCCGATGAAAGGCAACAGTTTTGGCACTTAAACGGCAAATTAATGTGGGTTTCACTCTCAAAGCATTGTGACTGATTAATAAGCTTGGCATTGCACTGTTTATCATAGCTTTTGGTGACTCACCGCATACACATACAAAGCTCTGTCACGTCTTAATGAGAGAGCAGTGAGGTAATTCTAAAGACTCTCTGAGTTTGTTCAGCCAAAGTGTTTGTTCAACAGCCGCCATATAGAATCATTTATCTGTGACAAAGTGAAACCATTAGGGTTGGGCTACCAAACAATAAACTATACAGAAATAGTTTTTTGTAAATAGTCATTTTTTATTGTGATCTCAGCTACAGTATTACAACATTGGCTTTAGGGAGATTATTTAGGCTCCAGTGACTGACTTAGAAAAACTTTACTCTGTGGCTTTAGAAGTAAAGATGTTTGGGTTTTTTTATGTATCGGCCAAATCTACACACTAATTCCTTTTTTTCCAGTGACGGACAAAGTACTCAACAATAGTACTTGAGTAAAAGTATTAATACTCATAGTCAAATCTTATTCAACTACAAGTAAAAGTTACTCAGTCAATAATCTACTCAGGTTAAAGTATTAAAGTACTCACTTTTGAAAATGCTTAAGTATTCCAAAAATATTAATTAAATGTTCTAATATAGGAACATTTCTGTATAATTTTAGTTATTTTTAATGATAATTTAAAAATCTTTGTAATTTTAAAGAATCTGTAACTTTCAGAAACGACCCCATGTATCGATGCGTAGAACCACCTGCTCTAGATTCTACATCACCTGGAAAAAACGGCAGCATTAATATGACAAAGATAAGGACAGATATTTAGATTATTATTTCTAATTTAAAAACAAACCAAAAATAAAACAGAAGTCTCGATTTTCTTCATTCTGTCACCGAGGAATAGAGAAACTATAACTGATCTGAATCATCCTGCTGAACAACTTGGCACCATGGCAACAACTAACCTTAATAATATTTATAAATGACTAATATCTGCTCTGAGTTTCTCTCATCGGTGGAACATCATTAAATCTCTAAATCAGCGGCATCCAGATTCCATCCTAAAGCTGCTATCCGCCATGATGGAACTACATTTAAAAAGGAACAAGGAACTAACAGCTTCCTGGAAACGGAGTGAAGGGAAAGTTAGAAGGAGCCCCACAAAAAATGACTCAGTTACAGTAAAGATACTCCAAAAAAAAAGTACTTAAGTAATTATACTTTGTTAGATTCAAATACTAATATGTATTTATATAAATACTCTCTCTGTATCAATCTATCATCCTTTTCTATGCTGATGATACAGTTTTATAGAATGGCGACATCCTAAAAGATTTATCAGTTATCTTTAGTAAAGTTAAATTGGTCCATAATCCCAAAAATAATCCCATTGGATCATATCTGCAGATTAAACCCTTATTTAAGTTGTTCTGCTCTGTTAACATTGGAACAAACATCCCAGAAGCTCGGATGGATGCAGACGATGCAGTTATTCATCACCTTCTGAACCAAAGCATAGATGGTACCTAAAAATAGATCCTTTAGAAGAATCTAGAATTAGCTTCACTTCACTTAAGAGTTGGTTTTTTTATTAGTATTTAATGTCCTACATACTATATTCAAAGAATTTATAGTTATGTATCGACAATTTTAACAGGAAAGATATAATTGATTCATTAAGAAAAAAAGAGCATATGGAAGAAGTTTTGATTCAGCTAATCCAGGAAAATAAAAATGAAATGTATAACCAATAAAGCAATAATGAGTAAAGCAACACTTTATTCTACAGCCTGCTCAAGTTTTTCCACATTATTAGTTTGACCAAAGCATTAAACTGCTGGAGCACAATTTAAATGTGTGTTATTGTTTCTTTCTTTTTCCTTGGTTGGAATTTAATGGTTGCAATGATGGATGATTTCATCATTTTGCTGCTCATCTTGGTGAGGAAAATGTGGCAAAAGAAATACTCAAACTAAAATAGTCTAGTTTAAGGTTTTCATCCAAATGCTGCAAAACTTACCTAACTTTTTTTTTCTTTTTTTTTTTACAAAGGATGAAAAACTAATGAAAAAAATACTTGAATTTATTTTATTTAAAACTGCTTCTCCCTGCTGCAGGTAAAATAACCAGAGGAGTCCAAACTATTCATGTTTATTCCTCCAGTATAAATCCTGCTGTTTAAAAACACTTTAGTAGAACTTCAGCCTTTTACTCCAGTAAAAGTTTAAAAGTAGCAATTTTAAAACTACTTAAAGTATAAAAGTAAAAATATGATCATAACTTCCTCAGTCTTTATTTTCTTAGTTAACTTATGGTGTCAAATTTAACTTTGCTTCATCTTGATAAATGTTTTATTTTGGTATGTGGTGAACAACAAGTTGGGGCAGCACCGAATCCAACCACAGAGAAATTAATTTCATAAAACATTTTTTAAATACCAACAGAATGAAAATGAGCTTAAATGAAACCAAACTAATGAGTCTAATTTTAAAATGTAAGAAGAAGAAAGTAAAAAGTTGACTAAAAGATAATTACTAAGTATAAATAGCCAACATTTATACTTAAGGAAGGTAAAAAGTATTTTTACTTTGTTACTTTACACCCCTGAAAATAATATTTAGGTTAATATGGTTCTATAATACATTTTATTTATTAATTACTATGATCTTATTAGACACACATAAAGCATGAGTCTTTTTGTTCTTAATGAGATTATATATCTTAAAACAACCAAAATATATTTCCCTAACTTAGTGAGGATCGCAGACCGATTGGTTTAACTAAACGCTGAAAAGGGAAAAATTCTGTCACTCGCTTTTCATAAAAAATAAAACCATAAGAAGGACAGAAAGTTTTACCGGCTTTGAAAACATAAACAGCAACAGACAAATATGACATTTATTACCACATTTAAAGTGAAATAAAAGTAAAAGTAGGTAAAAAGTATGTTAAATGATGCTGTAAAAACAAAACCTTGTGAGTAAATTAGTAAATATCTCACGCAGATTGATTTTTCATTAATAGCACATGTTTAAATAGGCTAAAATAAACTTTGCTGCTTTAATCCAACTGGAAGAATAATCCTGGGAGCCGTCGTCCATTTTTCCACATGATTCATTGCATTTCGATGTTCTCGCAATAATATGTCACGAAGGACTAGCAACTGCGATGGCTGTGAGTCATGAGAGCCATTAGAAAAAACAAAATTCATACAGGCATGACAGATAACCCCCCTCCCCTAAGAAAAATATGGGCTGCCAATCCCACTCAGCCCATTTCTGGGGAATGCTGCTTGGTTTCATGTGCACCGCTGCATGAATAGAAAGAAATGAATGCATCAGCGACACACAAAAAAACACAATGATCAGCTTTCAGCGACCGGGCAGCCAAGACCGCCAGTGGATAAAGTGAGTCCATCTGGTTGGAACCAGAAAAGAAAAAAAAATATATGCTGGATGAAAATGCTGCATTTTTCCCCTAAAATAACCTGAAGCAGCAACCCCCCCCCCTCTCATTGGGTTTCTGTAGGCCAGGTGCCTCATGTAGATAACTGAATGAGGAATCTGTGGTTGCACGCCGCTGAAACAACAGTCACGTCGGCACAGGAGCGCCGCACACACGAAGCAGGCCAACGCAGCTGTCCTTCCAGAGACACTGGGAGCATTTACAGGAGGACCAGTTGCTTTCCAGAGGGACTTCTTATTGGTCGCAGCGTCCCTGCTCCTCTCTGAGTGCTGGTCAGGCTCTAAGTCCTCTCTGTGTGTAATGAGATCTCTATCAGAGGGGAAACATGATCACAGTCTGAGGGGGGGGCAGGCAAAGATAGAGAAGGTGAGTTTCAGCAACAGGGAGCCTTGACTGGACTCCTTTCCTTCCAGTCCCCAGGTTTCATGGTGGCTCTCGCTCAACAGGTCGCGTCGGTTTCAATCTTCTCAGTAGCTGCAGCTCTGTTGTTTTAAAAGCTGCTACTGAAATCCTCGTTTCATTAAAACGTTTATCGCCCTGCAATCTCAGAGGCGTCGACGGATTTCAGCGTGCATTGGAAAAAGACATGTTTAAAACCAAAGATAAGGCCGAAACCAATTCTTCTCCTGAAATCTGAAAATACTTTGATAATCGCAACAGAAAAACAAATAATAACACCAAACTAACAGAGCCATTATAGTTAAATTGTTCCAGAGCGGAACGAACAACAAACTTTCAGCCACATCATCTGAAAAAATGACACAATATTAGTTTTCTGGTCTGCGAAGAAATAAACATGCTTTAGAAATATCAGAGCACTAATCAAGTTCAGCTTAATCCCAAAGCCACTGGAGCGTGATATGAACTGATGCTAAGCACCAGATGAGGTCAACAGGCAGCAAAGAGAGGCAGAAACCCGCAGAAACCCACTGTAATCAACACCAAAAGGCATCCTCTACTTCACTTATTTTCTGTTTTTTTCTATGGGCCTCGAAACCAAAGAATGTTTGCAAACTGTTCCTGAGTTCGGCCAAAATGTGAGGAGTTCAAACCCAGAGCAGGAACCATTTTCCCTTCTCTTTTTGGAGGACTGTAACTCTGCAGAGGTGAACCGCCTGCTTGTGTTCTGACTGCTGCAAACAAGCCGAGGCGGTCGCAGGTCATGAGGTAAATATTAGCCGAGGAGGGTAAGGGGACAAGCAGGAGGCCCCTCGCGGCGACCTTGTCAGATTATGGTTAAATCGGCATTCCTAAGGACGCCGCGTCTGTGTGTGCGCGCGTGTTTACGCAGAGCTCCGACCCGAACGGATGGGACGTGATTAGTCATAACAAAGTGACATTTTCTGGGGTAATCCCACTCAGCTAAATGAGAGCTAATCCGATTTGTTCTGATCAAATGTTGGGGGCGCTTCTTTAGCTGCTTGGGAAAGTTGACACATCCAGCCTTCTGCACGGCTGCTCCCCCCCCCCATCCTGCCTTCTCCTCAACTCACTCATCCACAGTCAAATTATATACGAAAAAGGTCTCATGCATCCTGCAGCCAAACAAAAGGAAAAAAAAAAAAAAGAATGTTACTTCTTATTATGTTTTTCTTTCAAGTCAGCGCCATGGTGAAGATATATGTTGCCTGCTCAAGCATGCTGGGGGGAAATCAATTAAGCAAGCCCCAGTCATTGATAACGCTGCTGCTGCTGCTGCTGGAGTGATTGCATCCTCACATGAAAATCCATAAAGGAGAGCTGCACATTAAAGAAAGACTCACACACATCCCAGTGGCCCAAACCTACTGCTGTTTCCCAATACTTTGCCCTCATAACTCAGGGCCTGCAGGGAGGCGCTGGTATTGTTAGATTTTGTGTGCATGTGGCACAGTGAGCATGCAGAGGGGCTAAGTTAATTTATTAGCTGAGGCAGCAGAGCTCCCCAAAGCAGGAAAAGGAAGCGAGGCGTCGTAAATCTGGATAAGGCACCTGATAGTGTACTGTACGTTTCTCTAGGTATACTGTTTCTATTATCACAGCGGAGCAATAGATGCCAACGAGACGGAGCTCAGAACAACAAGCAGGGAAGACGGATGCTGATTGTCGCGCATGTATTCCGCTCTTTTATTGCCTCCTCGCACCGTCCTGCTGACGGATAGGTTTCAAAAGAAAAACAGGTTTGTCTTTTTTTGTTATTGTGAAGTACTACGCACACACACACACACACGGCAAGATAATTGTCTATTGTTTTGTGAGCAGCAGGCAGCAGGATAATTAGCTGCAGAGAAACACTTTGCCGAGTGCATTATTGTTCCACTGTGAACTTTATGAAATATTCAGCCAACGTTGGGGGATTTTTACAAGGAGCGGAGAGAGAAAACAGATGGAGAAATGATCTTCCAAATCCTCCTGAAAAGCAGCGTGCTAACCTTCACAGACATTCCCTCCAGGTGACATCATCAATCAATAAATGTCTACTTTTTTTTTTTTTAGGTGACATTTTTTGCCTTTTGACTCCAGGTTTGCTGAATCTCCGTCTTTCAGGAATGAACTCATAAAATAAAATATGTAGATCTTAATTAATAGATGCTGAAATTGGTTTTATGTTATACATAAAAGTCATATTTGCTCCTGCTGCGGCAAAGATTAACAGCTTATAACAAGATAAATAATATATTCCATATTTCCCTGGTTTTGATTTAGCTGCTGCTTTGCATTAAAGTTGAAGCCTAAGAACCCAAACAGCACTTTATTCCAGCGACAGTGTTTGTGACCCTAATTTGCTGTTTTTTATGATAGTAAAGAACTTTAAAAGATTTTTTTTAATTATCCTTGATCACTATTCTTGCTTTAGGTCATAAAATGCCTTTTTCTGTCCCTCATAAATGAAAAAAATGTCTAAGAGGCAACATGGAACTATTACCCAGATCTGCTTTTTCTATTTTTCCATTAAATGAAATGTCATTTTATTTGACGTGACAGTATTTTCCAAAGCATGACTGTCGGTTTTCTTCTCGGCTGGGATTTTTTTTCCAGAAGGTCATATCTGTGTGTCTAAGAGCGGAAAAAAAAAATCCTGCAGCCTTCTTTCAGTCATTTGACCAACAGTATGTAGCAACAGGTGGGGGAGGTACCCAGTGTTGCTCTATACAGCCAGTCGCTCCAGTCACTCCAGTCCTTCCTCTGGCCTCTCATTAAAAACGACTTTAAACAGCTGCTTTTTACACTTTTTTAGCTTCAGGCTTAAAAATAAGAGCGTTCAGGACTCCAGACTCTAACATAGCAGAGTGTTTATCTACAGAGTGTTTATCTACAGCTGTTAAATATATAGATTTATTCTGCTGCTTCCTCGTAAGTAAAACGTTAATAGCGCCGTTCTTTCATATTTTCCTGGTAAGGAGCACTCAGACATGAACACCCCCATTCATGGAGCTGCAGATCGGTGGGGAACTGGAGCGTTTTACCAGGAGGAGCGTCATGGTGGGGAGGGAGTCTAGAGCTGAACACAACAACACCACAATCTTCCTGCTGAGATCAATTTCATTATTATATACATTCAATAAAAAGGCTCCATCTTTATTTTAGAGATTTAGTTTAATTCATTTCTGCTGCTGAGTTTATCAAGTCAAAGACTAAAGTTGATGGTCAGTTTTAAAATCTATCTCTGCTCTATGTTTACAAAGGGGATCGACTCACACAGAAGCAACCAAATTACAACTAAAGTTCCTTTAAGGTTCCTTTCAACTCAAATAAATCTGATTTACTCCAAAATAAATCAGATCCAATCAGTTCAATACAAATCCTGGCAGATCATAGAAGGTAATTTGTTATTTTTCTAAATAATTATCCAAACCGGAAAGCGGGGGCCCCAGAGCGAATGCTGTGGAGGGCCTGTTCCAACAGCAACGAGTCTCTAGGAAGAAGGATGAACTTTGAAGGTTTTAAGGCGGTTAATTCTTTAAACTGTGTACATCTTGATCCCGGCAGGCGGAGCCGTGTCTGCTCTATATAATCAGTGTGTGTGTGTGTGTGTGTGTTCCACTGCAGCCATAGTCAAATAAAAGCTGATGGGCCGTAGGCCTGCCATTACAGCGGGGCCACACACACAAACACACCGGCCAGTGAACACTGCAGCAATATTGCTCCTCACTGGCTGCACATCCAGCCTCTGTGACATCTGACATTTGGAGGATAAATCCTGGATTCACTGGAATGACTAAGTTCCAGTTAGAATCTGGCCCCCGCTGCTCTCCGTCTCCCCGGTCCTCCTGGCTCGCTCTGCACTCAGATGAAGGTCACATACATATTTTCGCAGTTTTTAGCCTCCCCTCCGTCTCTCTTTCTCTTTATGAACGCTTTCCAACATCATGCAAATGCAGGAGTCAGGTCTAAGTGGGTGATAATTGTTGCCAGAGCATAATGTGCTATCAGAAGTCTGGGCTCCGCTCTGCTTCTTTTGCTGGGAATAATGGGAATTTTAAGGAGGAGGAGGAGAAACCCGCCTCAGAAATGAAGCTTGATATCCAGCCAGAGCAATTAAAGAACATTTTTTTATTTATTTTCTAAACCATTTGCCTTTGATAAGAAAATCTTATCTTGGATTTCTTTTCTTATTTTCTAAGGAGGGAGGACTCTGAAATCTAAAACCCAGGGTGGCCTTCGTTGGAAGGCTTGAAATGCAGTTTTAAAAAAGAAAGCAACAAATAAAAAATAAAAAAAAAACCCTGAGCTGCTGTAAAGCTCACTTCAAATAGTTTACATGACTTTTCCCCTTTCAGCTAATAACACCAATTATCAGGCCGTGCAGAGATAAACTCTAGCAACTTTTGGAGACTGGAGTCTGAAAATAAAAGCACCATTAATATTATTATAAATTACTATAATCAGCCATTCATTACTGTAATGGGGGGGGGGGGGGGGGGGGGGGGGGGTGTTGTTTAAAGCTGTTGGGAATTTCAACCAATAAGGAACGAATATATAGAAACACACACATCTAGTCAGCAAGAAGAGTAAGCAGAAAAAAATAATACATGTATAATATATATATATATATATATATATATATATATATATATATATATATATATATATATATATATATATATATATATATATTATATTATATTATATTATATATATATATATATATATTTAATTTCCCCTTGCTTGT
Source organism: Cyprinodon diabolis (assembly GCA_030533445.1). Classification (NCBI taxonomy): domain Eukaryota; kingdom Metazoa; phylum Chordata; class Actinopteri; order Cyprinodontiformes; family Cyprinodontidae; genus Cyprinodon; species Cyprinodon diabolis. The sequence goes on from CM060084.1 coordinate 1,729,201, forward strand.
AAGATGATTTAGGACTTACTTTTGATTGGTTGAGCTCCAGATGATTGTCTCCAGAGTCTTAGCAGAGGGCAGCGCAGACCTGCACATGAGAATAAAGATCCAGAGGTAATAGTTCCAGCAGCAGCAGCATCCGAGCCCCGCCATGCTGAGCGGATAGATTGAGGGAGCAGCCGGGAACCGGAGCGCAGCGTCGCGCCTTTCTGTGCGCCTCTGGCCGCAGGAAGCTGAGCTGGGATCAGTCTGGAGCCTGAAGGGTCGCTGTCAGATACATGTCCTCCTGTCCGGATCCTTCAGCCTCCTTCTGTCTGTTTGTCCTTGGCTGATCTGGAGGAAAATCACCCCCAACCCCCCCAGCGAGTGTCCGGTATGACCTGTGGCTGAGAACCGCTCCTGTTTGGGGGGTTTTCTTTAACCCTGGGGGGCAAAGAGTAAAAAAAAAGAGAGAAACCCTGCAGCCAATGGAGACCAAAGCTCCCCGCTGCTCTCTACCTGCCGCCCGTTTTTAGCCTACAGATGCCCACATTCATCCATCAGTCACCCCGCAGCACGCCAGGAATCTGGAGGTCCTCCTCATTCCAGGCTTATCTGTCACTCCTCCTCCTCTCCTCCTCCTCCGCTGTTCTTCTCCGCAGAGGAATTGAGTTTCTATTGTAAAATCCCTCCCGGCTCTCTGCGCTCCGCTCGGTGAAATGCCAGCGCGTGGAAATGCTCGGTCCCCGCGTGGACAGTCTGAGGATAAAGTGCAGGAAGGCTGAGTGGAAGCTGCCCTGCTGGAGCGGCTCACTAACACTCCTCTCTGTTTCTGCTCCGTTGTTGTTTCCCTAAAATCCTCCAAAATTCACCCCGATGAATGCGTAGGCCGGAGTGTGTGTAAGTGTGTGTGTGTGTGTGTGCGGTAACCGGAGCTCAGGGCGCAGGGGGGCGGGGCCGAGCGCGCGCCGCGGCCAATCACCGCGCTCTGTCCGAACTTGGAAGCAGGAAGCTGAGGCATTTATTGGGGGGGGGGTGCCCCCACCCGCTCCGGTCCGGGCCGCAGAGCCGCACATAAACGGACTTTCGAGTTAATTCTGCACAGAATGAGGCTGTAAGAGCGAAACTTTGCCCCCATTTTTATCTGAGCAAATCGATCATAAACTCACTACTTATGTCATAAACGTCACATTATATAGTTTAATTGCACATATTTTGCTGAGCTTTGATCATAATAAAAAAAAAGCAAACGTGTCGTTTATGATTGTTTTTCTCCTATAAAATGCAGCTGGTTCCAGTACCTGTTAGTGAGATTTCTTCTCTCTGAAGGGAATGATGATTAATGGCCTCTTTGCTTCCCTCCCTGTTTGTCCTCTTTGGGGATAATGAACTGCATGAGAACTTCGTCTCCAGCGTCAATAGACAATAGCGGGTCGGTAGGCCTGTAGTCACCGAGCCATTCATTCAGCGGGGAAGAAATGCTTGACACATAATTGATCATGTCCGTGTCTGTGCCCCCTTTGTGTCGTCCCTTTCTTTTTATTGCCATGCATTTATGCAAACAATGCTGCCCCCTAACGGCGGGAACTAAAACCCCAGCTCAGGCTCTCACTGAGGGGGATTCTGTGTAATTGAGAGGAAAACAGACATTTGGAGATATGCGCAATGCTTCCTAAAATTATGCTTTTATAACTTCCTGTTGTCTGCAGACAACCCATAAATCTTAGAGAGACAATAAGCCCAACACATGCTTCAGGCTCCATGCACTATAATTATCTGAGTGTATTTATATGTGTGTGTTTTCCACACAGTGAGATAGCAGGAGCCGTGGCAGCCTGCTGGATGAACCTACCATAGAATCTAACATGGGATGCCAGACTGTGTGATTTTCACAGACTACATGGACACCCGATACAGTGCCTTGTAAAAGTATTCAACCATAAACCACAGTGGATTTGATCAGGGTTGCATCTAGTAGAAGAGCTGACTCTGCATCATTTAGCTGCAGGTGAAGGATAAGTGACTGGCTTTTAAGGACTGAAATGTTTATATGTCAATCAGAGAGGAGGAAAACATTTAACAAAAACACCAACGCTAAACTGAAGATCTCAGGTCTCAGCTTAACTCTAAACCATTCACACCTACCTCCATGTGACCAACCATCTTTCAATGAACTACCAACATCCTGAGACGAGTCTAATCTGCATTTGAATGTAGATCTAGAGTGCAGCGCACCCCCAGAACAACCTCTCCTTCACTAGCTTTGAATTAAAAACCTCTGTAGATCAAGAATAACCACGAGAACAAGGGCGGACTTAGAAAATCCAGGGCCCTAGGCAAAGACAGGCAGGGAGCCCCTCTGAATGGAGAAGACATAAACAGCCCCATTCTCCAGATAGAGAAATGTTAATAGAATAGACATCCATTATCTGTTCTAGGTTGTGTCCCTCTCTTCTTGTCCCTTGTCTTCTTGTTTTCCTCTCTATGTTTTGTACTCAGCTGACTTTTCATGCTGTCTCTAAAGGAATGAAAGATTTTTTCCAAGCACTAAGCTCACATTTACCCCATTTACACCACCCTTGAAAAACTGTGCCGAGACCGGTCCGAGCTCAGTAACTGAGATAACTTATGGTGTGTAAATGGAAAGCAAGCTGAACCGAACCGAGCTAGACACAACCGGACCGCGCTAACTGCAGACCAGTTCCAGAGGTGGGCTCGGCTCGGTGTTTCCCTGGCTCGGTTTTCTGATAACAAGAGCGCATGAGCAGAACGCGTCATTACCGTCTGGCTGCACATCGCGATTCACACTCCATTCCAGTAGTTGGCGGTATTGCCCCTCCAGAAACAGAAGAAGAACAACAACTTCTTCTTCAACTATAAACAACAATCGAAATCTTCTCCACGCAACATTTTAAATAATAACACCGAAGAACAGCAATAATAATCAAGCATAACTTTCTGAACATTTGCTTGATTCCCTCCTTCTTCGTCTTCTTCTTCTTGTGCTTTATGGCGGTTGGCAAACAACTTTTGGTGCATTACCGCCACCAACTGCCTGATTTCCTCCTTTAATACTGGCAGTAATACCGCAGATAGTCACTAGGAGGCGAGAAACCGAGATAGCGTGATGTGTAAATGGTCGTCAGAACCGAGCTCGGACCGGTCTCGGCATGGATCGGTTTTTCAAGGGTAGAAATAATGAAGTATTAGCTGATTGCTCCTTCCTGTGTTTCCAAAAAGGCCAAAGTAAATAACCCAGTCCTTCTTTTCACTGTAGACAAGCCATGATCTGCTTATCTGGAAATAACTCTTCAGCCAATCAGTTGGTCACAGTGGGATACCTGATCTGCTGCTACCCAATGAGATACCTCCGGTTTTGGAGCTCTGAAGGACGCCACAGCTGCAGCCAAAGCTCCTTAACCAATAGCGACATGACTTCAACAGGGGCGATTGCTGTGAGCAAGTTTCTGTTGTCAGCAGTGAAACCAAACAGCAGCTTCCGCGTCCGTAAACACTTCAGCAGCAATGTGCGATTTTACAGAGATTTGCCTCGGGAACGAGTGAGAGTAATGTGGAACAGCAGTTTGTAAGCAGCTCTGCACACATAGAAGAACGAAATACCCTCACACTCACGACAGGAGGATTACAGTAGCGACAGATGGACTGTCCCTGTATTTTACAGAGTTCTTGCTAGAAGCTTTATTCGGAGGATGTAAGTACAAACAGCAATACTGTTCCCGTTGAGTCACGTTGTTAAAGACAATATGAGTTTCTTTCCTCCCCCCAGATACTTCAGAGAGTGAGATCATCATGGTAATGTTTATTTATGCTTCTATAAATAGCCAATTTGCACTTTAATATCACTGCTGCCTGAAGAGTGCAGCTGTTGGGGGGAATTCACAGTGGAAACATTCTTCTGTTTGCGCCACAAAATCATTGCAAAAAAAAAAAAGGAAAAATCCGACAAAGACCTCAGCTAAAACACACTGACTGTCAAAGCCCAGATGTTAAGCAGGCCTGGTGTTTACTGACTTTTTGACCTTTGATTTAGTGCTACAAAGTGCAGCTGAGGGTGATTAGAGCGCCACCACTTTGGGTATTATTTTAATCCAAAGTACGGCGTTTGCTCCATATTTTGGATGGATGTTCCCGTCGGTCGAGCTGATCATCCTGAGGGGGACATAAATGTGCGGAGAATTTTTTCTTTTTTGGCCCACTGGAAATGGATAAATGGCCGCTGAGCGTTACAAAGCATAAAGACAGCATAATGGTCTTGGCTGAACTCAGCGACATCCGTATCTGTTGCAGATTTTAGCGCGCTGCGTCCAAACCCTGTCAAGCCTTTTTCACCACGAGCCAAAAAAAACGTGCGGTCAAAGGATTCTTTCTGAGCGAACAACTGCAACTAAGAGCCGTCTGGGAGGGTTGATCTTGTTTAAACAAGTTAAAGATTAAAGCATGTTAATGATGAACGCATTGATAATAAAACTGTGATGGGAACCGTTAAATCTTCTGCTGCATCTTATCTCATTTGCTGATGTTTAACTATGTGGATCTCTCATTAATTTCTCATCTGATTTCTCCTTCAGTCACATTTAAACAGCTTAAAGAGACTTACTGCTTTAGAGCTTTTTTTTTTTTGTTTCATGTATGGAAAACACAAAGTTTTCTTATCTTTCTGCACTGTTCTAATGAGGCCCCTGTCTCTTTAAAAACCAGCCCTGCATGAAAGGGTCACTTTACTCTAGTTGGTTGTCTGGATGGTTAAAAATTGCACAGAGGAGGCAGCTGCCATCTGCTAAGTCGCTGTTTGTGGTTTGCAAAACCGGCCACTATGGGAGGATAATACTTAGGAGTTCCATGATGATACAGATAAAGTTAAGCTAGAAAATGCTTGAGTTCAAACCGGGCTTTGCTAATTATTTGTGATGAGAATATTTACATATTTTAAAAAAATCAGAACAATACAGGAAGGAGAGAAAATACATTTAGTTATTTTAAACAATGTTGCTTTGAGATGATGTCATGTGGAGGATCGACCTCAGCTCTCACCCACTGACTGCTGGAAGAAAACACCAGCTCCTGTGATTGAAACCTTCTAAACATCTATAGTCCCAAACTTTACTTCCCTTCATATTCTATTCAGTTTATTTCTATAGCTCCAATTCACATCATGTCATCTCAGGTCACTTTCCAGTTCACCAGATCATCCAGTCAGATTGATTCAAAGTTTCTATCTAAGGAAAACCAGCTGATTGCATCGACTCATTGACTCTTCAGCAATCCCTCACACTAAGCATGCTTGTAGCGACAGTGGAGAGGAAAAACTCCCTTTGAACAGGAAGAAACCTCCAGCAGAACCAGGCTCAGTGTGAGCGGCCATCTGCCGAGGCCCACTGGGGTTCAAGGAGACAGAAGCAGACATAGAAAAAGAAGCATAGATACAAAAGGCAACCAGCTCCACAGGCGGCCCCGTCCAGGAAACACACAGCCAGGCAGACGAGCTCCGAGCCAGCTCCCATGTCAGAGGATGAAGAGAGCACATCCAGTTAGTCACAGTCAGAGAAACAGGACTACACTGGAAAACAGGCCAAGCTCCAACATCTAGAAACAAAGGTGTTGATGGCAGCAGCACAGCTGATATTTCTCTCCAGGATGGAGTCACAGCCAAACAGGAACAGACCAGATGAAGCTACTATGAGAAAAAGCAGAGAGAGCAGAACGTTAGAGATTGAACTAACAGATTCTGCAGAGTGGGAGAATAGAGATAGAATGAAGCAGAATGATGAAAAAGGGGTCCCTATGTCCTCCAGCAGTCTAAGCCTATAGCAGCAGAACTATAGAGATAGCTCAGGATAACCTGAGCCACTCTAACTAGAAGCTTTATCAAAAAGGAAAGTTTTAAGCCTAGCCTTAAAAGTAGACAGAGTGTCTGCCTCACGGACTAAAACTGGTAGTTGGTTCCACAGGAGAGGAGCCTGATAACTAAAAGATCTGCCTCCCATTCTACTTTTAGAAGTTCTAGGAACCACTAGTAAACCTGCAGATTGAGAGCGAAGTGCTCTGTTAGGAACATAAGGAACAATCAGATCTCTGATATCAGATGGAGCTTGGCCATTTAAGGCTTTATATGTGAACCGGTCCGGCAGAAGACCGCCATGTAGAGCCTGGTTCTGCCAGAGGTTTCTTCCCAATGGGGAGTTTTCCTCTCCACTGTCGCTCCATGCTTGCTCATCATGGACAGGTTCTCTCAACCTGTGTTATCCAAGCTGGTATTCCATCTTCTGGTCCCTGAGTGAAGCTCTAGTATCAGCTCACGCAGTCCACTGGATCTCCCCATAAAGCTCAGCAGACCGTCTCTCTAACCATCAGTCTACAGACTGACCAAATCCATCTATCTCCACTCCACCACCAGTTTCAGGCCTGGGGGGGGGGAGCTCTGTTCTTTGCCCCTGTTCATGTATATCTATCAAAATTCAGCACTAATGTTTCCTGCTGAGGTCTGAGCGCCAAAGACTAAAGTTATTGTATAAATTTCTTCTAGTTGTCTTTTCTTTCCTCGTTAGTTTTTCAGTAATGATCACCAACATATTCTAAACTTCTAATTCCAAGTAAAGGAATCCTTATTAACAAGAAGGCTCGATTTTCACATCCAAGATGGAAGAGGAAACTTCCAGGGAGGAACACTGACCCCAGATGCCATGCAGTCCAGGGTGAATATCCTGCAGGTGTGACAGCTCACAGCAGTCAACCCTGCTGCTGTGAGAACAGGAAAACAGACTCAACCACCTCAGGATTAGAACATCAGAGCTTTGCACAAAGATGAGTTCAAAACGAAGCAAAAGTCTTACGGGGGGAAAAGGGTTTGAAAGAACTAAAGAAAGCCCAAAAAGTTTTGATCAAAACAGTTTTCAAAGATTCCCAGGAAGCCTGTCTCTTTGGAAGCTAAATCTAAGGAAATGAGTGGTTTGAGTCATGTTTTGTTTGCAACTGAAACCTTCTTAGCTATATATACAACAGTTTCAGAGACAGAGTGACACTAAAACTAAACCTGCCAGATGCCTTCCAGAACAGAACCTAATAATAATATACAGCACTGAGAGGGGAAATCCTCTCCATCTGGGTTTGATAACAAAGATATTTCACATTTTTTGAAAGATCCCAAACTAATACAATGAACAGCTCCCAAAAATACCCCAGCTTATAATTCACTCTCTAGTCTTTTGTTTTAACAATAGAAGGAGGAAAGCAACAGAAGCCTGTTGTGTTCAGCCTTAAAGCTGCAGCCCGCTGCCCAGGACACGCCGCTGTTTACTCTGAAAGCGGGACATCGTTATTAGCTGATGCAGCGCCTGATGGCGAGTCGTTAGTCCAGAAACCGCAAAGCGAAATAAACCAAAGCTGAAGTGTTCGCCTCTTGTATTTAATCTGCTGGGCCAGGCTATGGAGTCAATTCTGTTCCATTATTTTAGCAAGCAAAGGACTCATTTTGTAAATGGAGGATAAAAACGAAATGCAAGAAGTTAAACTGAAGAATGTTCATGATTTAAAATAGGATTTTTTTTAGAGTGAATTTTCTGTTTTCTTGATTATATTTATTTTCAGATTTCATTTTTTGAAATCATGTTTGTTCAAACTTAATTTTTTTAATCTTTTTTCACAAATTTTATATTTTCAAATGTAACTTTTTCAGATTGAGTTTTGGAAATTGCATTAATTTCAATCTGGTTTACAGAGTCTGTTCAGTTCAAGCCTGATAAAAATGTTGTTAACATCCATGCAGACCAATGACCGATCGCTCCTCGCTCCCGAGGAAAGTCCGCAAAGAGAATGAAATCTGTAAAAAGCAGTTTGAAACAGTGGCAGTTGGCCAATAGAGGGCGCTACAGCGCCGCCCCACCCACCCAATGACCCTGATTAAGGCATCAAAAAGAAAATAATATACATATATTTTTCATAATATCATTTTAAATTATTTGGAAATATATCAATATGTATTTTTTTAGATAAAATGTGACCTGAGGTGACAGGAATTGTATTTACTTACCACCTCCCGCCACAGTGCAGAGAGGGAGGGAGAGAAATGGAGCAAGAAACGTCCTTTTCCAGGACCTGGTTTAGCTCCAAGGCTAGGCTAACTGCACGCAGCGAGGCTAACTGCGTGCAGCTAGGCTAACTGAACGCAGCGAGGCTAACTGCATGCAGCGAGGCTAACTGCGTGCAGCGAGGCTAACTGAACGCAGCGAGGCTAACTGCATGCAACGAGGCTAACTGCACGCAGCGAGGCTAACTGCACGCAGCGAGGCTAACTGCATGCAGCGAGGCTAACTGCACGCAGCGAGGCTAACTGCATGCAGCGAGGCTAACTGAACGCAGCGAGGCTAACTGCATGCAGCGAGGCTAACTGCACGCAGCGAGGCTAACTGCATGCAGCGAGGCTAACTGAACGCAGCGAGGCTAACTGCATGCAACGAAGCTAACTGCACACAGCGAGGCTAAGGCTTTATCCTGCTTTCCCTGCCTCCTTTTTCAAACATCAGGATCTGAGCCAGCAGCTGGAACTGATTTAAAGCACTTTTTAGAAAAGACAAAAAAGGACGAACAATCTGGGATTCACATGGAAAATAATAGAATATACTCTACTTTTTCTAGATGTTTGTTCATTTGCATAATTGCTCTTAAATAAAAACATTCCCAGAAAATAAATAGTTTTTATATATTAAGAAATATAAAGCTGACTAATAGCTTCTCCATTATTAAACTGATATATTATTTTTTAGGTCTGTGACTCAACATTGGACCATGCAAAACACAGATTTACCTTCAAAGCCTCAGAAAGGCACGATTTATGGACAAAAAGTAAACCTGGACATGAAATTATGTTTTGTTTTTATAGTGTTTTTATAATTTTTTGTTGTTGTCAGTATTCATATAAATTTACTGGTGTGATAACTCAGTATACGTTTGATTGTTTTTTTTGTATATGTGTATTTTGAATTAATTGTGGAGAAAACTCCACCAGCCGCCACTGGTTTGAAAAGAGCGTGATTCATAAAATTAACAAAAATAAAACTTTAAAATATACATTTCTACAAAAAAAAATAAAACACTAGTTAAAATGTACTACCAAAACCTTTTTTTTTTTCAAAGAACAAGTTTTTCAGTTTATTTTGAATTCATTCAGACTGCATTTACAAAACTTGTTCTTTGCTTGCAACAATAATGGACCACAGTTCACTCCATACAGTTGCTTTAGAGGCAGCTCGGTGACATGGTGGTGATCCACAGGCCAGGCAACCAAAAGGTCAGTGGATTTGGGTTTGAGAGGAATCACTCCTGCCTGCGACGGGTCAAGTTTAACGTCGGTTATCTGAAGTAGGATTGGAGCGTCTGACTCAGCCCATCCAGATATGATCAATATTCAAGAGCCATTAACCACAGAGACAACACACCCTCACACACATATGCTTCCCGTCTGCCTCACGCCCCCACTGAAGCCTCAGCAGAAGGAAACACAAGGAGCATAAAGACAAACAAGTCAGATCCTCTCCAAACACTGCGCCAACTGAAGCGATGGGAAAACCGGCCTAATGTAAACGGACTATTTTCAGAGCGGCTGACGCTTGAAGGTTGCTGCCTGAGCCGTTCGTGCTGCTTTGATTTAACAACCGAACACAACAGCAGGGGCGTCCTGCAGACTTACGCTTCCTGTTTGAGGTTCACTTGATTACTGTCCAGACATCTTCCTTCTCTGCCCCCTCATCTCTTTTGTTCATCTCAGTCATTATGACTGACAGGAAAGCTCTGATTACAGATGAATAACAGTCTGTGCTAAACGAGTCCGGCCTGATTTAGCATCCAGCCTCTCCTCGCTCCCCTCAACAGGCCTGGAAGAGGAGATGTTTTCTGCTGCGATGCTTGTTGACATATAAACACAGGGGAATGTTGATAAGAATCCTGATTAGTAAAGGAATGAGCTCCTCCTATAAGCCCAGCATACGGCCAGCTTATCAGATGGGATGAATCTAGAGAGAAATTCTGTCCTTTGATGATGAACAAGGCAAGAAAAAGAAAACATGATTCAATCTATTTAACAGGGATTATAGAATAGAATAGACTAGAATAGAATAGAGTGTAGAATAGACTAGAATAGAATAGAATGGAATATCGAATAGAATATGATAGAATATAGAATAGAATAGGATAGAACAGAATAGAATAGATTAGAATAGAGGATAGAACAGAATAGAATAGAATATAGAATAGAATAGGATAGAACAGAATAGAATAGAATATAGGATTAGAATAGAATAGAATAGAATAGAGTAGGATAGAATATAGAATAGAATAGCATAGAATGGGATAGAACATGGTAGAATATATAATAGAATAGAATAGAATAGAATAGAATAGAGTAGGATAGAATATAGAATAGAATAGGATAGAATAGAATGGGATAGAATAGGATAGAATAGAGTAGGATAGAATATAGAATAGAATAGAATAGAATAGAGTAGGATAGAATATAGAATAGAATAGGATAGAATAGAATGGGATAGAATAGGATAGAATAGAGTAGGATAGAATATAGAATAGAATAGAATAGAATAGAATGGGATAGAATAGGATAGAATAGAGTAGGATAGAATATAGAATAGAATAGAATAGAATAGAGTGGGATAGAATATAGAATAGAATAGGATAGAATAGAATGGGATAGAATAGGATAAAATAGAAAAGAATATGATAGAATATAGAACAGATTAGAATAGAACAGAATGTGATAGAATATAGAACAGATTAGAATAGAATAGGTTATACTTTATTGTCCGCTAGGACAAAGTTGTCATGGAACGAAGCGCTCAGTGATAAGTAGCAGCTGTAATTAAAAACAATAAATACACATTAAAAACAAATACCATCTAAAAACAACACATAGGTCACATACACAGTTATTGCACACTTTCCATTTCTCCCCGTACAGATGTATTTACATTTTTTATTTAAAATCGTGAGTATAGGTAGAATAAACTGACATGAGTTTCCAAATGGAAACTGAAAAACTGTTGCGTTCATTTTATTCTTTTATTCTCTGGGTTTTATTCTTTCTAAATAAAACCCAGAGAGACAAACTGCCTCCAGAAATGATCTAATAGTTGCATATCTATGAAATGTTTTCAGCTTAATGAGGCAGAGTATCACTGTGGACTCCACAGGTCAGACTTTAACTTGCAATTCATTTTCCTTTCAGGGAAAATAAATTCCACCTTTACAGCAAGCAGGCGGTCCGATCAGCTGAGACCAGAAGTTTCTACCTTAAATACTGATGGAGGAAAGAGTTTAATCTGAGCAAAACATCCTGATGTGCACAGCATCATGATCGTAAGCAAGGAATTAACCTTTATTTATAAAACACCTTTAAAAAATAAACCAAAAATGAACATTTTACAATAAAAGTAGGCAGAAAAATACAGATATGAGAGATAAAACTGAAAAGTATAAAAGGAGAGAGAAAAAAAAAACATGTAACATAAAAAAAGTTAAACAAAAAAACAAAACAAAAAAACAGAAAAAGCTGCTTTTAAAGATTCATCAGACCTGAAGGGAAGACTGATGGAGCTGAACCCAGTTCAGTCCTTAAAGGAAACCAGTTAGAGGCCATAAAAAGTCACCAGCTGACAGCAGAGCTTCACCTGCATTAAAGAAGTCTGGTCATTAAGGAACAATCAATGGATCATTATTTATACCTAAAACTGATGCATTCACAGTGATTTAATGAATTTAGCATTAATCAGTAAAAAATGTAAATTATTTTTCATCGTGATCACTGAGTCTGGGAGCGGCCATTTTTTCCCAAATATAGTAGCCCCTCCCTCCTGCCATCTTCCAGCAGTGACGTCACGGTGCGGTAAGCCTAGCGCCATTCTCCCCGCTTTACAAGCTAAATCAATGGGAACTACTAGACACATCTGCAATCAACAACAATTATTGAAGATTTCCAGAGGACTTCACCATTGAAATTCACCAGAGCTATAGTGAAACTGACAATGCCCACGTGCATGGCAGCTGGATGCTGGAATACATCGGGTAAAAGTGAAAAAAAGAGTTATTCCACCTTTCTGATTCCTGATCCTCCACGGACGGGTTGGTCGTTGGATCGCCAACTTGAAGAGGGAGGATTTGCCATCGAACTTCTGGCCAGAGAAAAAACCCGTAATATGTAGCAAACATTTGGAGGAAGAATGTTTTCAAGATGACTTGGATAATAGCGCGTTGTGACAAACACCAGATACAGCACTGGGACTTGATCAACAGCCGATACCGCACCGTGACAATGTCACTAACCAGTAGGTGGCAGTAGTGTTCTTTGACAAACATGGATGCCTCCAGTAAAGCACATTCACATGGAAATGACTCTGAATTAAAAACACTGATCATTTATTGAACAGGATGGAATCATTTCAGATTTAAAGAACTTTGAATTCTGAATGTGACCTCGTAGGTGACCGCAGACAGTGCCGCAGACAGGAGACCTCTGATTGGTCAATTCTACTTCTGCTCTACACTATGCGTATTTCCTGTTTGGTTCCTTTTTGTTTTTTCTACTTCCTCGCCGCTTCGGCCGTATCTAGACCCATAGCTAGTGGCTGATTGTCCCTCTTTCGTTGTGGCGTGGAATAACATAGCGCAGACCTCACTTCAAAATGGGCATTAATCAAAAATATCTGCGACATACGTAGCTCACCGCGACACACTGCGGAAGGATAACCCGCCCTGTAGAGCGGACCAGTCAAAGCCCGGGAGCCTCTCTGTTAACTCAAACTGAGCTAATAGCTCAGAGTGCAGATGTTCAAAGCTGGTAAAAACGTCCAACACCATTTGTTTTCCTTATGATTTTTTTTCTGTTGTCCAAAAAAAATTAGGAAAAGTAAAATTTTTCCTTTTGAAATATCTCCAGTACTGTGTGGATTTCTTATCTCAAATTGACACAAAAAATTGTTTAAAGTCTTTTAATGCAGCCTGGAACAATGTGATGAAAAAAAACACCTCTGCTGTCGACTCACTTTGGGTATTTGTTGGTATTTAGTAGACCTTCTGCCTGGAGGATCTGAGAAAAAGCTAAACAGATCGAGATAATAATCCAAATGTTGGCCTGGGGGGGCTGGGGGGCTCTGTCCATTCTAAAAGAATTACAAGCCTCTGATAGACGAGCTCTTTCTCCGCGGCGGCTTGTCTGTCAAACATTAGGTCACACTGAGCTTCCAGACGTGGAGGGGGGGGGCTCATGGCACGAAGAAGAAAGCGTCTGGAGAGGTGCCCCCCGCTCTCTGCCAAGAACAGGAGGGCAGCAGGAGTGGAGAAGGGTGGATGGAGAGAGGCTGGGAGCCGCTGAAAGAAAGAGAGGAGAGTGAGAAAGGTACAAAAGGCTGCATTTGAATGGGTTCTAATTAAGGCCTGCGTGATGGACAGGAGCGGCCATGTTTTTTTCTTTTTAATGTGTGCGTGCACGGAGAGGGTGTGATGGTGGGAGGGGCCCGGCCCCAAGTAGAGATGTCTACTGCCAGCAGCCTGAATGGGACAAAGACCTGAATAGAAACTTCAAAGCGACCTCTGTGAGCTCCCCCCTCCTCACCCCCCCTCACCCCTTGGCTCTGCGATGGTCAACAAGCTCCTGTTGGAGCGGACGCCGCTTCTGTGATTCTGTTTGCCGGCCTGTGATTTTTTTTGACAGCTACAGGCGATCCTTGGCAGCTAGCTTGGATTTCAAAGTGTGTCTCGCTGTCCTGGTCTGATGTGAGGATGTGTGTAAGGAGCAAAACTGCAGGGATACAGATATAATTGGAGCTGAGGATCTGACTCATTGCTCTCCCCTTCTGAACCCAGCGCTGGCTCTCTGAAGGCAGCGCTGGAACCGGAACAAGTAGCCCACAGCGCTGACATGCTGGAGAAATTATTGTTGCTAAATGATACAGAGGGATTTAAGCGTCTAATTTGATCCCAGTATCCGTACCGTTATGATCCCATGGAGTGCGTCATCTCATTTGGCCTCAGCTCACAGCTTCTAATCATCTCCCACTTATCACCTCAACCTCTACAGTAGATTCTGCTTCCAGCCTCTAAGAGCCGAGGGCCTCACACAGATCCCCCCCTTACAGCAACCCTCCCCGGGGAGAAGCATGGAGGGCCGTGGCTGAGGGAGCAGAGATAAGACTTATTTGTGTTTGTTTGGATATCTGTCCTGTCTGAACCCTCTTGTAGCAGTCAAGCTTCAGGTCAGCATCCAAAGCCCGCGGGATCATTGCGTCATTGTTGCCGCCTGGTGTCCCTGACATGTCCTCAGTGGCGTCATCGCAGCAGAAACACAGAACAGATCGCTCAGATCTCAGCCCACAGCATCCACCTCTAATCAGAGCACAGCCCCCTCCGACAAACTCATCAGGGGCTTTTATCCCCCCGGCGGGTGAGGAGGAAATTGTGCAGGCTGCTGCAACTTTGATCACATATTTGTATTCCGATTGGAATCCAGCACCCAAGCCTCCTAATCCGGCGAGTCAAACGTCTGATTGAGCTTTTCTTTCACCGAAACGGTGGTGAGGTTTTATTCTATGAACATACGCTCCTATGCTGAGCTTTAGATAACTCTATCTGCAGACAGAATGTTATCTTTCAGCCTCATTATGTCATAGCTTTTTCAGCTGAGCATGATTCTGTGCAGGCTATAAATAAAGAGGCCATAAAAACCCTGAAGGAGGCCTCCTCCAGCACATACAAACACTGTCACAGTGGCATGCCCTCAAAGACAAAGGGGACAAGCATTATAGCACCTCATGTCTGCATGCAGGCTTTCACACAGAGCAGAAAGGAAAAGAAGGATGGGTTCAGGTCAGAGTGTGCACTCACCTCCGATATAAATCATACATTAAGCTTGAGCCTTCAGGGTGGAATGATCTAAAAACTTCAATGAGCCATAATTAGATGTTTTAGAGTAGGCGAAACATAATGAAATTATTTTTCTCTGAAGCCAACATGTTAAAAAGTTATATAAATCCATCCATCCATCCATTTTCCATCCCACTTATCCCAAGCGGGGTGGCGAGGGGTGCTGGTGTCCATCTCCAGCTGTCTACAGGTGAGAGGCGGGGTCCGCCCTGGACAGGTCTCCAGTCCATCGCAGGACAAACAACCATTCACACTCACACCTAAGGAGGATTTAGAGACAATTAACCTAACAGTCATGTTTCTGGACTGTAGCCGGAGTACCCGGGGAGAACCCACCATGCTCAGGGAGAACATGCAGACTCCATGCAGAAAGGACCCAGGCCGGGAATCGAACCTGGAACCTTGGCACCAGCAGTGCCACATAATGCATCACTGAGCAGCAGTGTTGCATTAGAAAAAAAAGGATTTACATTTGATTTCAAGATTTCAAATCAAGACTCAATTACAAGTGCATCTCTGTTAGTTCTAGAGTATTTTCCTATTTGCAAATGGTGCATGGATGATGTGCAAATTGGCCGCCGGTGGACTGGATCTGAGGTCCTCTCTGCCCCTCCAATGGATTCCTGTTTGTGATCACAGGACATTTCATGTCTTCTACAGATACAGCAGTTGATTGTATGTTTTTTTTGTCTTTCTTTTTTCTTTCTCTTTCCCTGTCCACCTGTCATGTTTGGCTTCACTAATCTTACTTCTGTAATAAAAATAAATCTTAAATAAATAATAAAGCAGTATTGGATGATTAAGGGAGGTTTCTCATCCTGACAAGCCTCCCTTGGCAAAGCAAAAGTGTTGGGCAGAGCACGGCTCTCAGATTCCAGTTCTGTTGCCATAATGCTGAACACCACAGGGAATTAAAAAAATAAAGGTGCAAATTCAACATTGAGACTTTTATAACAGCTGAAATATGCCTATGCACACTGAGAGACCATGCATGTTTCAAGAGGAGCGAGGTAAGGGTTTAAGAGCATTGTACAAACTATTTAGTCCAGTGGTGGCAGCATGATGCTGCGGGGCTGTTTTGTTTAGCAAATTCGAAGGAAAAACAAAAAAACAACCTTTTTTTTCGACACGATGGCTGAAGGGTTCACATTTGGAAAGCTTGTTCGCAGGTGAAATCTGGGTTTGGAGTTCAGTTCAGTTTATTCATGTAGCACCACTTTAAAACACGTCACCTCAGGTCCGTTTATAGAGACAGTTCAACCAGATCATAGAGTCCGAACGGTTACAAGTTTTCTACTAAAGGAAAACCAGCTGATTGCATCCAGTCACTGACTTTGCAGGATTCGGTCCTCCTTCAGGAGCATTTAGTGACATTTAAAGAAACTCCAGCAGAACCAGGCTCAGTGTGAGCGGCCATCTGCTGAGGCCCACTGGGGTTCAAGAAGCAGACATAGAAAAAGAAGCATAGATACAACAGAAACATAGAAGCACTGATCCATTAATGCTTTGTATGTTAGAAGACACAGCTCTATAGGTGGCTCTTTCTAGGAAAGAAAAGCATTAAGCAGACGAGCTATGAGCCACTTTAATGACGAAGAGCACATACAGTTAGTCACAATAAACCCTTAGCGCATAGCTATGCCTAGGAGAGAAACATGATTGAGTAATAAAAACAGGCTCAACTCAATCATCTATAATCGAAGGTGCTGATGGCAGCAGCACAGCTGATATTTCTCTCCATGATGGTTCCAAGGCCGAGCAGGAACAGACCTGATGAAGCTAGCATGACGAAAAAATGCAGAGAGGTTATAATGTAAGAGGTTGAACTAAAACATACTGTAGAACTGGAGAATAGAGATAGAATGAAGCAGAATGGTGAAAAAAAAAGGGTCCCTATGTCCTCCAGCAGTCTAAGCCTATAGCAGCATAACTATAGAGATATTACAGTGGTTAAAACTTGGACAGCTTGGCTTTCCAATTTAATATTGATCCCAAACAAAGGAAAAATTTGGTTTTGGAATCAATAAAGGAGACTAATTTCAGGCTTACTGACTTCAACTCCATGACATCGGTGGAATATCTTAAAGAATGAAAAGAAGATGAAGCCAGAAGGACCAGACTCCCACAGACAATGCTTGGTCAGGATGCACTTTACTACGGGACAACTATGGAAATATTAAAGTGGGTTTGTACATATATTTAGGTCTGCAGGCATCATTTAAATAGTGAATTCAAGCTTCTGCATTCAGTTTTAGGTTTGAAATACTTTGATGTCCCAGAATAGTACAAATTTGTCATTAAAATCCCCAAACATATTTGATATTCATCCACAAGATGAATGCATGCTGACATTTTCAGAAGTCTTTTGAAAAAAAAAACCTTAATATGAGGACGTCCTTGTCAGAAAGAAATGCAACGGTCTCCAAACCAGGATCATCAAAGCCACAGCAGTTACTCCAATGCTCTGTAACTCAGGCATCAATCTGCTCTTATCTCGGCTCAATGCAAGATCAGGGAGTATCAGCTTCAGCATCTGCAAACCAAGTCACTAAAAGCACAACAAAGTAGCTCTCCAGGCATAAATAGAGAGAGGAGGGGCCCCCAGAAGAGGGACACATAACAAAAAACTGGGAGATGAGAGATAGGGCTGAGGTAGATGCAGGTAGGGGTGGGGGTGGGGGGGTTCTTGTTTGTCTTCTTTGCTTTGAGCATTTGGGTTCAATCAAACTGGAATCCGTCCATCAGCCAGTCAGTAAAGAGGAAAAAAAAGCTTCATTCGGATGGATTTCCGAGCGGCTCGCTTCGGCTCAGCAGCGATTCTTCAAGGGAAATGAAGACATACGGAGGGAAGGAAAGTCAACAGCGCGGGTCACGGAAAAAAGGTCAAAGTTGAGCGACAACAGGCAGGAGCAGATATGAAGCTAAGACAGGCGTGTCATATTTATTTGAGGGGTTAAGATTTCCCCCGACTGTTTGTCTTATGAGCTTTGAGGGAACCGTCACATCAAAGCTCGCAGACACGTTTTCTACATTATGCCCAGTTTGCTTGGAAAGTCCAGAGATCCTGGATCTGTGCGGCAGAGCAAAGCTGCTCCAACACCTGGCTGGAGAAGTGGAGGGCAAACTATTTTTAGGGAGGATGTTTATTTTCCTCCCTGTCTGACCGAAGCAACATCTTTCATTCTGACCTCTTTATCGCAGCTGTGACCCTGACTTCCCTCCTCCTCTGCTTCCTCCAACTCTTCTTTCTCCTGTACCTCTTTGTTCTCTTTTACATTCCCTTTTTGTTCCTCCAAGTTTGCCCTCGTGGAGCCTGAACCGCAGAATGAGCCGCTTTCGCTGAATTTTAATCCCACACATCTAAAGGCTGTTCAGTTCTGCACGTGCTTTCAGGCCTCGGAGCTTCTGGCTGCGAATCGATAATAAAGGACTGAACGTTATGAGGAAATACCTCCGCTCCAGGTGCTTGCTGCGGGGGTCAGGGGTGAGAGGTGACCGGTCACACACCGAGCCTCGGGGCTCCCTGAACCCTGACCCCCTCAAGACTGATGAACAGTGTGCTAACGAGTACCAGCTCTCCTTCACCATGTCTGCACTCTCTCTTCTTGTCTTTGACCACCTTTGATTCCCCCCCACCCCCACCCCCCTCCTCTGCTACGTCTCTAAACAGCAAAGAAATTGAACAGGGGCCTGGAAGGTTTTCACACCCATTAAAAATGTTTATTCTATACAAACTACCTTGAAAAAATATTTATATTTGTAAATCTCAATATTATTGTGTGACATCACGTTACAACTTTATTACGTTTTGATGTGATTTTATGTGAGAATAAAAATTAGATTTCATAAATGTGTGGCTTTCATTACCCTCCCCTTGTCTAACTCTACAGAAAGATACTTTTTGCTACAGCTGCAAGTCTTTGGCAGGAGGCCTTTCTACATTGGTAGGATAATTATCCTACCTTAAAGTCGTAGGGAAGGAATTTTTAAATGCCAAATCATTCTGGCCTAAACATATATATAAATGTACTCTTTATCAGACCATATTGTCCCAAAATTGAAAAAAAATTCCTATTTTAAAAAAAAACTTTCTTAAAATCTTTGCGTTATCTTCTGCAGGCCAGTTAGTTCTACGTCAGCCTGAACACCTAAATTCGGCCAATCATATATCAACGGTCATCTGTCAATCAATGTTTTCGGTCATAGCATCTTGATTCATATGTCGCAGCTAATATACGCAACGGTTGAAATCAGAATCCTTTCCTTTCCCATTGAGTTGCATCCCAGTGTTCACGGGGATGGACGTCTGTGTCTTCGGCAGGCGTAGAGCTAACAGAACTGGCAGCGTTGCGAGGCAAGGGCTCAAACATGTACGGCTGGAAGCCTTCTACACCAAACCAAGCTTCTGCCGCCCTGGCGTCCTCTTCCACAACATCTTCGTCCCCGCTTTCCTCCTCTAAATAAAAAATGGATGACGGAGGAGACTCATCCACGACCTCCGACACTAAACTCTCCTCCTCTTGCATGTTTCCGCTGTCCATAGCGTTCCTTGACAGCGTCGTTTCTAAGTCGCCAATTTAGTGCTACTTGGTCCCAATGGAATTTCCCATTGGGAACCTGCTAGCACTAAGTTGCTAACTGGTTAGCAAGATGCTTCGGACAAACCGGACAATCGACCAATCAGATTCACTTTATTCACTCGTGTAAAGTCGGGCACCACTGGGAGAATTCGGAAATGCAACGGTTGGAACGGCCGCTTCCCTGCGACTTTAATATTAGCTGCCTGTTGCGTGTCAGAACTGATGTTTTCCACAATAGTTTATCTAATTAGGACAGTTCCTCTGTCTGGATATACAGTTATAATCTTCATTCTGTACGTGGCAAAGATTTGGGAAGTGAATGAGAGCGGCGTCCTTCAGCTAAGAACAAAGTGTAATATTTTGATGGGTGTCTCCTCATCTGCTAACATGTTTGATCTAATGATGTCATGATGTGATGATGTGGCAGACTGGAGATGTATAAAATTCCCCTTTAACTGTTAAGTGAGGCCACTTCCTGAGAGGTAAGCAGCTGCCTTTTGTAAACTCTGAGCAATTTCTCTGATCTGAGTAAGATTATAATTTCTATCAGAATCTGTTGTCATGTCTCCTGGATGTTTAATACATAGAACTTATCAAGTCTTATTTAAAATGTTTGTTCCAAAGTGATCTCTTTTCAGGAAAAAGAACCGGAGAGATAGAGCTTCAAGGTGCAGAAACAGCCACATGTAGGGGGGTCTGTGCCCATTTGTCTTTGAAATGTGGATGGGGGGAGGGGATCTGGCAACACGACACACCATAAATACACTCTGATATAAAACAGGCGATTTTAGCTCTTCCTGCATGTGAGGAATTGTCCTGTTTCTAAACATGATGCAGGCGACGCCGTGCTTTAGAGTTGGGATGTCAGGGGGGCTGAGTCTCAGGCTCATGGTTTCCTGCGTGGTGTAGTGTACGACCACCTCCTCATCAGGAATCAGAAGGTCAGGAGAAAATCGAGCATGTTGGAAATCCAATAAAATCACTATTTCCTAGTTTTTCAGGTAGGTTTTCAAAATTAAGAGCATTCATGACTGAACTAAGATGATTGTTGATGCTTGTATTTCTTCTGTTCAGACGATTGTGATAGTATTCTAACTCTTTCAATAAATCCTCCTTGGCTCACCTTTGGTCTGCAGCAAAGCTGTAGATCTAAAACTAATAGAAGATGCCATATTTCTCACATTCTGTCCTCCATTCACTGGTTACCTCTGCATATAAGGACATATTTTTTATTACACTTTTAGAGAAACCTCTTTTTCCATTTAGGGTTTATGGTCATGTCGATGGTGGTAAGTCAGAGCTTTTTAAACATTGCAAAGATCGTGCTTTTCAGCACATCTTTGGAAGCTCTACCTGCTCTCCTGCTGTCCCTTTGTGATGTCAATGAGAGGTTCAATAAAGTATTTATTTTGTGGAAATCTGGAATTTATTATTTATTATTCTATTATGGTTTTCTTCTTGCCACTCCTCCATTCAAACCATATTCACAGGCTGCATAGCTATCCTACAGATTATCCCACCTCTACAGCTCCTCCAGAGTTACCACCTTCACCTTGACTGAATTGTAAATAAGTGGATAGCTGTGGCATTCTGTCCTCTATTAACAGATTTAAGTGGCTATTAAATGAAAAGTCCGCTCATTTTCAGAATCCAAACTTCTGAAAGTTCTTTAAATGTGAAATGATTCCATCCTGTTCAATAAATGATCAGTGTTTTTAATTCAGAGTAATTTTCATGTGAATGTGCTTTACTGGAGGCATCCATGTTTGTCAAAGAACACTACTGCCACCTACTGGTTAGTGACATTGTCACGGTGCGGTATCGGCTGTTGATCAAGTCCCAGTGCTGTATCTGGTGTTTGTCACAACGCGCTATTATCCAAGTCATCTTGAAAACATTCTTCTTCCAAATGTCGGCTACATATTACGGGTTTTTTCTCTGGCCAGAAGTTCGATGGCAAATCCTCCCTCTTCAAGTTTGCGATCCAACGACCAACCCGTCCGTGGAGGATCAGGAATCAGAAAGGTGGAATAACTCTTTTTTTCACTTTTCCCCGATGTATTCCAGCATCCAGCTGCCATGCACGTGGGCATTGTCAGTTTCACTATAGCTCTGGTGAATTTCAATGGTGAAGTCCTCTGGAAATCTTCAATAATTGTTGTTGATTGCAGATGTGTCTAGTAGTTCCCATTGATTTAGCTTGTAAAGCGGGGAGAATGGCGCTAGGCTTACCGCACCGTGACGTCACTGCTGGAAGATGGCAGGAGGGAGGGGCTACTATATTTGGGCAAACCCAAATCCCTGATGGACAAACAGGAAATAAATAAAGACTTGATTAAAGAACAAAAAAGCTGCATCTACATCTACATTTAGATAAGTAAAAACTTTATAGGGCGCTCAGTCAAATACTTTGAAATTCTACATTTCCAGAAAATATTGTTATTGCAATCCAGGACAAGACCTTATTACCTTTGGACCATTAAAAAAATATGGATATTTCGATGGCAAAATTGAAAGTCAATGTAATAAACAGAAACGCCAACTTGCCCAAATTTATTAAGAAAAATAACAAAAGTGCTTCTAGAAAAAATTTATAAAAATCATTTTTTTTGGTCGAACATAACCTTAGAGGCATTAATGCTGATACTGGTACTTCCATTTTTTAGTTTATAAACCTAAATTTAATTGTTAACTAGGATTATTAACTTTTTAATTAGCTTTTTACTTTTTTTAACTTGTTAACTTTTTTACTAACTTAATATAAAGTAGGTAATCTATCATTCAAGGGCTCATCTAATTGGTCAAATGCCAAAATAACATGTGCAGCCATGTAGCAGCATCTTTGCTGAATGGCTGGATATAGATCTTTTGCTTCTAGACCTCACTGAAGGACGGGGGCTCCATTTGTAAGGGGGATGCAAGAAATGCTAACTTGCGCTATAAAGGGTTTTTCTGTTCATTTTGTTTCCGATGAATTGCATCTATGCTTCTTTTTCTATGTCTGCTTCTGTCTCCTTGAACCCCAGTGGGCCTCAGCAGATGGCCGCTCACACTGAGCCTGGTTCTGCTGGAGGTTTCTTCCTGTTCAAAGGGAGTTTTTCCTCTCCACTGTCGCTACAAGCATGCTTAGTGTGAGGGATTGCTGAAGAGTCAATGAGTCGATGCAATCAGCTGGTTTTCCTTAGATAGAAAACTTTGAATCAATCTGACTGGATGATCTGGTGAACTGAAAAGTGACCTGAGATGACATGATGTGAATTGGAGCTATAGAAATAAACTGAATAGAATTGATATTTCGCTGTATTTGGTGTTTGTGGTTTGTTTCCTCTGTACCTGATGAACTTTTCAAAGCAGCCCACCATCTACTGCTTCCTTAGATTAATAATGATCATCACATCACATTCAGACAAGGCACTGTTACACCCTTACATAACCTAACCCCTATCTAGCAGAGCATGCAATACTTAAGAATAGATTGAATAAATTATGATTGGGTAAGGTGTTAAATCATGGCCAGCAGTGGAAGTGCTCTCCTGCTAATGAGGCTGCTCATCCTCCGCTCTGGAGGAGGAAGCTGAAGTGAGAAATCTAATAACGGGAACATTCATGAGCTTCCACCCACACCGGCACATTAAAGAACCACATGCATGCACCGAACCAACACACTTCAGACAGGGGCGCTGCACACACACACACACACGGCCTCACCCCTGCTGCCGTTTGGGCAGCTGCACCATAAAGCCAATTAAAGAGATGGGTCTTATTAGCGGAGGTGTCCCAGGCCTCGTTCATCACCGGGCTTTCCTGGCAGGGGCCGGTGACATGCAGCCGGCTCTCCGTCATCTTTATGAGACCTGTCTTATCACGCCCTTATGAGACACTCATCCAAACTTTTACAGAGACTCATGATTCAACTGGTGCTGCTCGGCCCAGGAATCCATCCAGTCATCCGCAGGTCACCTCTGAGCAGCCTTCTTGGGGGGGGGGGGGGGGGGGGAGCAGAGTGTTGGTGTTTGGAGCAATGTTGCAAGAGCAGCTTTGCAAGTTTTCAGCGTGTCTCTCTGTAATTGAAAAAACGTAATCTTGTTTCCCTTCTACCTGCAGGGAAAAACCATTATTAGACTGGCTGCACAGCGAAGGGGGGGGGGGGGGGGGGGGGGGGTACAACAATGATGTGAGGTGAGGAGAGAAGGTGTAGAGAATCGGATTCCAGGGCCACTCAGGGTAAACATCATCTGAAAACTCCACTTGTTTTGTTGCTGGGCCCCCCTGCTCAGAGCCCGGGCCCCCTGCTCAGACCCTTGGCCCCCCTGCTCAGAGCCCGGGCCCCCTGCTCAGAGCCCGGGCCCCCTGCTCAGAGTCAGGACCACCTGCAGCTCTGCTGATGACAGATCCCCTCCACACGCAGGACCATCAGTGCCAAAGGGGGACTAATCCTCCTGCTGCTATCCTCCGACTACAATAGGCCCGTCACTCGTTCACTCATTCAGCGTACCTTCAGCCGCTCTGCCCGTGTGTCAATACCAAGCAAACCGACAGGAGGCAGACAGTAGGTTCCCACGGCGCTTTATTCATAGCTTTCCACAGGAATCTGCAACCTGTTCAGGCCTGTTTCTGTGAAACCTGCTCCTTATAATGAAAGGCATTGATGCTTCTTCTCATTTTACATTCACCTTGACATCTCTGTTACAGCCCACACGGCGTCTCGTCTTAATCCACCAGTGCTTCTTTCCCTTTCATTTAGTCACCAGATACTGCGCTGGGTGCAGAGTACAGTGAGGGAATCACATGAGGAAATAAAGAACAGGTTAAATGTGCTGCTGCTGCAGGAGGATCATGGAGTTCTGGACGTCTGACAGTTATTGGCCTGAAGGTTTGTCTGTCTGTGTGCTGAACTCCCCACGCTTAATCTAATGAAGGGTCGAGTAAATGATTTAACGGGGTCAGCTGCTCTTTTTCTGCCTTTACAAGCTCAAGAGACTAAATCCAGTCCTTTCATTAATGATTTATTTCTGGCATAAACATGATGTTGCTTTATCTCATTGCAGGAGGAGAAAACAGCTTTGATTATCCTGAGAAAGCAGCGCCTTTCACTGCACCCTAAATAAGTGTGTGTGTGTGTGTGTGTGGGGGGGGGGTATAATAGGCAGTTGCTTAGGGCCCCCGAGTTCCTGGGGGCCCCATAAAACTCCTTTTCCATGTATGGTTAATCCAACTATTCCTTATTTGTGCTCATTAATTGTGTTTTTGATAAAAAACCCTTTGGCTAAAATGCCATCAGAACACTTATATTAAGTGTGTCTCAGCCCCCCCCTTCAGTGTCCACCATATTGGATCAGTCCATTTGCTGCACATGTTCAGAAAGGTCCAAACAGACAGCAGCAAACCATTTGAAAACAAACCATGCAAAGAGCAGTGTTGCCAACTTAGCGCTTTAGTCGCTATATTTAGCCACTTTTCAGACCCCTCTAGCACTTTGATTTCTAAAAAGCTCCTAGCGCCAAATCTAGAGACTTTTTTCTGCTACTGGAGACTTTGGAGACAACATCTAAAAGCAGCGAACTCTGCTCTCCAGAGCGAGTAGATTGGTAACCCCGCCTCCTGCTCTCCTCTATCTTGTCTGCTGTCATGATTCATGCAGCTATTATTTCATCCAAATGAAAAATGGAGAACAGATAAGCAGATCATGGCTTGTCTACAGTGAAAAGAAGGACTGGGTTATTTACTTTGGCCTTTTTGGAAACACAGGAAGGAGCAATCAGCTAAGTGAGCTTAGTGCTTGGAAAAAATCTTTCATTCCTTTAGAGACAGCATGAAAAGTCAGCTGAGTACAAAACATAGAGAGGAAAACAAGAAGAAAAGGGACAAGAAGAGAGGGACACAACCTAGAACAGATCATGGATGTCTATTCTAGTAACATTTCTCTATCTGTAGGGTCTGTTTGATGTGTTGTCGTCTCCATTCAGAGGGGCTCCTGCATGTCTTTGCCTAGGGCCCCACATTTCCTAAATCCGCCCCTGCCTTTAACCTAATGTTAGTGGGAGTTTACGTGATAAAGACCAAGTAAATGTAGTGGATCAATTTGAAGTAGAAGATAAATTAAACATGTTAGATGATATTTGATATACGGTAACTCCAATCAACACCCCCTAGAAAATAAAGCAACCTCCTACCTGAGGAGGTGAGCCATTAGCAGTCAGATAGATGGTAACTCCACTGGAGCGGCCGGCGAGGAGATAATTAAGCAAGAAGCAGCTAATAGGGGCATGAGGTGACTTTGGAGGAGCTGCAGAGATCAACCGATCATGATGGGAGAATTATTGTCGATCAAGACAACTATTAAGCTGTTTACTGCATAAATCAGGCCTGTTCGGGAAGATTAAAGCCATCATTTGTCTCGGTTGATGGCTCACACTGACAATGAGGGGACACAACAAAGTCAAAGAAGACAAATGCCTCAGATCAGAGCAAAATTTGAATTTTTGGGGAAAATTAACAGCAAAGAACATTTAAATCCTTTTATTGTACCATAATAGAGAAATTAACCCTCTGCATTTAACCCATCCTCTTGGGGAGCAGTGAGCTGCCATTGTGCGGCTCCCAGGGAGCAGTGTGGGGTTAAGGGTCTTGCTCAGGGACCCAGTGCAAACTGGGTACTGCAACCTGCTCAGATCACAGAGCGCTGCTCTATCCACTAGGCCAACACTCCCCCAGTTATTATGGACTAAGTAACTTTTACTTGAAGTAATATTTCACTGGAGTATCAATGAGTCTGAGTCTTTCGATTCAGGTGTGTTAGAGAACAGACGCATCTAAACGTTACAGGATGGTCGCTCTTAAGGACCCCTGCTTTAGACAAATACTACAAATAATCAACCAAATACACACTGGCTGTATTTCCATCCTTTTTTAAGAGTATTTCAAAGTATTGCTTTGGTAGAGCTCGACTGAAACAGTAAAATATGAAACGACACACAGAAAAAAAATGTTTTACACTCGCTTGAGATGGTTTTTAGGTTTTCAGAAAAGGTAAATGCAGCAGGAAGATGGAAGTAGATCAATTTCTGATGTAAAGAACATTTTAGTGATCAGCTGTTTCCACTACAGCAGGGGTCTTCAACGTTCCAGGCTTAGGACCCCCAAAATGATGGCGAGATGAAGCGGGGACCCCCTAATTATATTGTGTTATATCAAACTGCTCCTTTAGTCACTAAAGTCACTCTATTACAGCTGGAGTAATGTAAAGGAAGTAATTTCACCCTGGGATTATCAAAGTATTTCTGATTCTGATTCCTGGTTGATGGGACAGGTGTTGTGAATGAAATTGCGCCCAGCTTGAAGGAGCTCCTGTGTGGCTCTGAATGTGTGCAATTCTGCCTCCATTTATCTGTTTACTACTGTGTGTTGAATTCATGTTAATGTGGATTTAAAGAAATTTCAATAAGTGGAAAAAGTTGCAGAGGGGAATATTAAAAAAAAAAGTCTAATCAACCAAATTTTTCGCAACCCCCATGCAGTACCTCCGTGGACCCCCTAGGGGTCACGGACCCCTGTTGAAGACCTCCGCACTACAGGCTTCCTGAAAGTAGAATCTGTTTCAGTTTAATATGGAAAACAGTCAGAATTCTGACTTTAATCTTAGAAATCTGAATTAGTTTGGATGTTAATGTAGATGGGCGCCATGAAGGCAGAGATGGAGCACTCAGCTTCACTGACAGAGATGGGAGTTATTTGGGAGGAACAGGAACACATTGATGGAAAATAATGGAATTAGGCGACTTTTTACATGCCTGAGGGTCCCTGATGATGCTATTTGATTAATGGAAGAGCAGAAGGTGATTAAGAGAGATCATGGCTACGGCTTGATGCTAACATGTTTGTTAGCTGTCAGAATTCTGAGAAAAAAGTCAGAATTCTGAGATTAAAGTTAGAATTCTGACTTTTTTCCTATATTAAACTGAAATAAAGTTTAAAATCAGTTAACTTTTTTATTTTCACAGTGGCCCTGATTCTCTTCTGTAGAAAACCAATTTTATTTTCCTCCCACTACAATTTTAAGATCCTGATAAATCACAGAAAGCTTTTTGGTTAAATCCTGACATAATGTCCATAAAACGTGGTTATAGATATTTTTGCAGTGTACTGTATGTATTTTAAATGAAACACCATCCCGGTAATTATCCAGGAGGCATTTCCACTTTAAGCCTCTGAACCTTCAACACAAGTTGAGCTGATAATGTGAATGTGAAGGGCCTCTGGGTTATCACAGGTAAATATAAACTGGTTGGGATTTAAACCCAGCAGCCCTGACCTCAGCTGCACAATCTAACCCAAGTTTTCCAAACCAAAACTTGGAAAACAGGCAACAGAAACAAAAGCTGGGGAGAAAAATAAACTTTTGGCAAAGAGGCTACAGACATTCAGAAAACTGGTTCAACGGCAAGGATGTGACAGAAACGGCCCGACAGCTCAAAGCACAAATCAAAGCGAGCTGCAGAGGGAAATGCCTTTCTGCAGCTCTGGTGAGCCGACAGCACACATGTGACAGGCAACCTGATGCGGTGATAGACAAGAACCCTTCATGTGTTCTGAGCTGCACATGAAACATGAAGGGGAGCTTTCTGCCAGGCTCCATTCTGCTGCTCCTGCATTGATCTGAGGAGCTCTGGATTAATCATGCGCTTAAAAAAAAGAAAGTCCCTGCAGCTTTTATCTTTTCTTCTGCCACCTCATGAGCTCACTTTTATCAGAGAACTACAGCTCTCTGTATCTGAGCACCACAAAGCTTCATTCCTGACAAAAGGCCACTTTCAGACCCAGATTGGGAGCATGAAAGCAGATTTGAACAAAAATGAGAAAGATATTTGTAAGAGGAGGAACATCATCTATGAATGTCACTAGAACCCTGGCTTGGAGAGCACTGCCTCCATGTGTCCAGATTGTAAATTACACCTGAGCAGCGGAGCTTCTATCCTGCAACTTTCTGATGCCTCCTGTTTTTAACACGCCTGAATCAGAGCAATCCTCTGCTGAGCTGAATGAGGAGATTTAGATTCAGGAATGTTAGAGATGGAGAGCATGTTCTCAAACTCCCTCCTCCAAAAACACCAGAACTGCTTTAACAAACATCTAAGATCTGAATCTCACCAATTATTTCTCATTCCACTCTGTTATAAATCTATTTAGGGGCCATATTTTTGCTTAGGAAATGAAATGTTAGCTTTGAAGATGGAACATTTAACAGAAAGGTGTCTGGAAATCAGAATGAGGTGATTTGTACCGACTGATCAGAGGTGGAAAAAGTACTCAACAGTAGTACTTGAGTAAAAGTATTGATCCTCTAGTGAAATATTACTCAACTACAAGTAAAAGTAACTTAGTCCATAATAATTGGGGGAGTTTTGGCCCAGTGGTTAGAGCAGTGTGTTTGTGTTCTGAGAAGGTTGCAGTACCCGGTTTGATCCCCACAGCCTGCCACTCTGGGTCCCTGAGCAAGACCCTTAACCCCACCCTGCTCCCTGGGAGCCGCACAATGGCAGCCCACTGCTCCCCAAGGAGAGGGGTTAAATGCAGAGATGGAATTCCTCCAATGTGAGATTCAATAAATTTCAATTACTCTAATCAATAATCTACTCAGATTAAAGTATCAAAGTACTCACTGTTAAAAATACTTTAGTATTCAAAGGTACGTGCGTTTTAAAGTACTTAAGTATTCCAAAATACAAATAAATTTTCTAATATCAGTTAATTTCAGAGTAATTTTAAAAAAACCTGTAACTTTCAGAAACCACCTGATGTATTGATGCGTAGAACCACCTGCTATAGATTCTACACCACCTGGAAAGAACTTCAACATAAAAATGCCACAAAAGGACAAAAACTTTGATTCTTAATTTTTATTCAAAAACAAACCAAAAATAAAACAGAAGTCTTGATTTTCCTCATTCTGTTGATGTGGAATAGAGAAACTATAACTGATCAGAATCATCCTGCTGAACAACTTGGCACCATGGCAACAACTAACGCCTTAATAAAACGATAAACTACTAATATCTGCTCAAAGTTTCTCTCATTGGTGGAACATCATTAAATCTCTAAATCAGTGGCGACCAGATTCAGTCCTAAAGCTGCTATCCGCCATGATGGAACTACATTTAAAAAGGAACAAGAAGCTTCTTGAAATGAAGGGAAGTTATAGTGAACGTTTGTCCTAAAGGGAATTCTACCACTTTACCCCAATAGTAGCACCCCCCCAAAAAATCAAAAAAAGGTACTTTGATACTTTCCACCATTTACTCTTACCTCCAATTCTACTACAGCCGTCTTGTAGTAAAGTAAGTAAAATATGCATTATTAAACATAATAAAAACATTTTTTAAATAAAAAACAAAGAGAGACTTTCTCTGTTAACTTTACATAACTTTAACGGTATCAAGAATTGTAGCCTTTTGCAGCCTTCATGTCAGAGTAAATAATACTACTTATACTTCAGCGATAGTATCAAGGTGTTACTTTATTGTGTCTCTTATATCCGTTGGTTGTGCTGTTCTTTTTACATCTCTTTGCAGCTGATGAAGCAGAATGAAGACACTTTATCCCTTTTATCTCCTCTTTCTTTCATCTTTTCTCCTTTTTTTCTGTTTTTTCTTTCCTGTTCTACTTACATTGCAGTGTCCATATAATCTGTAAAACTCCCTGCATAATTATAATAAAGCTATTTATATGCATAAATCAAGCGGAACGCTACGGCGATAGCCGTACTGCTCCACTGGTGAAAGTAAAATCTGTTGGGCTCTTTTTGGCATCAAGATAATTATTCTTATTGCTGCATCGCCAGACAGGATGCTGTTAAAAAAAGAAAGAAATGTAGCCTTTTGAACATTTTTTCTTCCCATCTCTTGAGTTAAATGCTGGGATCCATCAGTGATCAGTTTCCTTTGACTCTCCTCTGGTTGTGGAGAACTAAACGTACTCGTGTCTTTTAGGGTTTCAGGCCAGTTGAGCTTCCTGTTTAGCGACGTTAACCAGAGCTGGAAGGTAACAAAGTACATGTTCTAAAGTTAACTTTCACTTCCCTCCATTTCCAAGAAGCTCCTTGTTCCTTTTGAAATGTAGTTCCATCATGGCAGATAGCAGCAATTAGGACGTCCCTGATTTAGAGATTTAATGAGAAACTCAGAGCAGATAATAGTAGTAGTTTATCGTTTTATTAAGGCGTTGGTTGTTGCCAGGTGGCCAAGTCGTTCAGCAGGATGATTCTAATCAGTTATAGTTTCTCTATTCCAGTGAAAGAATGAGGAAAATCAAGACTCCTGTTTTCTTTTTGGTTTGTTTTTAAATAAGAATCAAAAATAGTCGTCTTTAATTTCTTTTTAGGTATTTTTATGCCATAAAAAGTTGTTTTTAGGTAGTGTAGAATCTAGAGCAGGTGGTTCTACGCATCAATACATCAAGTGGTTTCTGAAAGTTGCAGGTTCTTTAAAAGTACCCTGAAAAAATCACAGAAATATACTGATACTTGAACATTTAAGTATTTTTCAATACTTAAGTACTATTATATCCATTTATTTTCAAACACTGAAGTATTTTTAAAAGTGAGTACCTTAATACTTAAACTTGAGTAATTATTGACTAACTTTTCAATAAAGATTTGACAATGAGAATGAATACTTTCTCTCAAGTACTACTGTTGAGTACTTCGTCCACTGAGATTAACTTTAGACGATGCAAAGTGATCCCTGCTAACTAATAAGATCAGACAGTATAAAAGGAGAAACATCTAAAATGATGATTCAACATTTCACTGCATTTCTGCTTTCCTTCCAATTTTAGATCAAAGTTTGTTCTTCTGTATAATTGCAATAATCCAGACGAACTAGTGCTGATTCTCCTGCTACAGGTGCTGGTCATAAAATTAGAATATCATGAAAAAGTAGATTGATTTCAGTAATTCCATTTAAAAAGTGAAACTTGTATATTATATTCATACATTACATACAAACTCATATATTTCAGATGTTTATTTTGTTTAATTTTGATGATTACAAATGACAACAAATGAAAATCTCAAATTCATCATATCAGAAAATTAGAATATTGTGAAAAGGTTCAAAATTGATGGCCCCTGGTGCCACACTCTAATCAGCTAATTAACTCAAACCACCTGCAAAAGCCTTTAAATGGTCTTTCAGTCTAGTTCTATAGGCTACACAATCATGGGGAAGACTGCTGACTTGACAGTTGTCCAAAAGACGACCATCGATACCTTGCACAAGGAGGGCAAGACACAAAAGGTCATCGCTAAAGAGGCTGGCTGTTCACAGAGCTCAGTGTCCAAGCACATTAATAGAGAGGCGAAGGGAAGGAAAAGATGTGGTCGAAAAAAGTGTACAAGCAAGAGAGATAACCGCACCCTGGAGAGGATTGTGAAACAAAACCCATTCAAAAATGTGGGGGAGATTCACAAAGAGTGGACTGCAGCTGGAGTGAGTGCTTCAAGAACCACCACACACAGACGTATGAAAGACATGGGTTTCTGCTGTCGCATTCCTTGTGTCAAGCCACTCTTGAACCACAGACAGCGTCAGAAGCGTCTTGCCTGGGCTAAAGAGAAACAGGACTGGACTGCTGGTGAGTGGTCCAAAGTCATGTTCTCTGATGAAAGTAAATTTTGCATTTCCTTTGGAAATCAAGGTCCCAGAGTCTGGAGGAAAAGAAGAGAGGCACTTCATCCACGTTGCTTGAAGTCCAGTGTAAAGTTTCCACAGTCAGTGATGGTTTGGGGTGCCATGTCATCTGCTGGTGTTGGTCCATTGTGTTTTCTGAGGTCCAGGGTCAACGCAGCCACATACCAGGAAGTTTTAGAGCACTTCATGCTTCCTGCAGCTGACCAACTTTTTGGAGATGCAGATTTCATTTTCCAACAGGACTTGGCACCTGCACACAGTGCCAAAGCTACCAGTACCTGGTTGAAGGACCATGGTATCCCTGTTCTTAATTGGCCAGCAAACTCTCCTGACCTTAACCCCATAGAAAATCTATGGGGTATTGTGAAGAAGAAGATGCAATACACCAGACCCAACAATTCAGAAGAGCTAAAAGCCACTATTAGAGCAACCTGGGCTATCATAACACCTGAGCAGTGCCACAGACTGATCGACTCCATGCCACGCCGCATTGCTGCAGTAATACAGGCCAAAGGAGGCCCAACTAAATACTGAGTGCTGTACATGCTCATACTTTTCATGTTCATACTTTTCAGTTGGCCAACATTTCTATAAATCCTTTGTTTTTATTGGTCTTCAGTAATATTCTAATTTTCTGATATGATGAATTTGAGATTTTCATTTGTTTTCATTTGTAATCATCAAAATTAAACAAAATAAACATCTGAAATATATGAGTTTGTATGTAATGTATGAATATAATATACAAGTTTCACTTTTTAAATGGAATTACTGAAATCAATCTACTTTTTCATGATATTCTAATTTTATGACCAGCACCTGTATATTCGTCACTACTGTTGGTTTTTATTCCTCCATTACATGACTCCCAGTCAGTCAGTTTATAAACCTAAATTTAATTGTTAACAAGGCTTATTAACTTTTTTACTTTTCAATTAGCTTTCTACCTTTTTTTTCTTAACTTGTTAACTTTTTTCCAACTTAATTTACAGTAGGTAATCATTCCAGGGCTCATCTAATTGGTGAAATGCCAAAATAAGATTAACAACCATGTAGTAGGATCTTTGCAGAATGGCTGGATATAGATCTTGTGCTTCTAGACCTCACTGAGGGACGGGGGGACTCCATTTGTAAGGGGTATGCAAGGGATCAGAAATGCTAACTTGCCCTATAAAGGCTTTTTCTGTTATGTTTCCGATGAAATGTATCTATGCATCTTTTTCTATGTCTGCTTCTGTCTCCTTGAACCCCAGTGGGCCTCAGCAGATGGCCGCTCACACTGAGCCTGGTTCTGCTGGAGGTTTCTTCCTGTTCAAAGGGAGTTTTTCCTCTCCACTGTCGCTACAAGCATACTTAGTGTGAGGGATTGCTGAAGAGTCAATGAGTCGATGCAATCAGCTGGTTTTCCTTAGATAGAAAACTTTGAATCAATCTGACTGGAGGATCTGGTGAACTGGAAAGTGACCTGAGATGACATGATGTGAATTGGAGCTATAGAAATAAACTCAATAGAATTGTAGATTTTTAATTGTTTCCTTTTTGTTAGTAAAAACAGCCTAGTTAAAGGTGTGGAGCCATTATTATGAACACAACTATACTTGTAACTTTTATTGACTTAAAATAATCCAGATATTCTAAATTAGATGGGGGATATATGTTAAATCATCTGGGAGTTTGTTAGGAATCCCACTGAAAGCAGCCAAAGTTCCAACCAGTGGAACCAGCAGCAGACTGGGAAAAACAACAAAAAAGGAAAAATGTACCACAGAAGAAATGTGTTGATTTTTATTTCAAAAGTTACTGTCTCCAGACAAGTACAAATCAGAAAACAGAGTGACTGAAAAGATGAGGGAGATAATGGACAATAACTCAAGAGTGCAGGAGAATAAAACAAATGTCCAAAAGCAAGGAGAGAAATGACGTTTTATATATATACACATGATCTAATAAGGATTTATACCGATGTAGTGGTAAGTAACAAACAATAAACAGTACTTTTTTTTTGTTCCTTAAAAGAATTTTTGTTTACTTACATAAAATAATTAGGCAAAAAACACATATAGGCTGTTTATCTACTTTATCACATTACATCCGACCACCTCATATTTCATGTTCTAAGAGCCAATTATCCACCTCGGACATGGAAGATTACTGTGAGAGAGGGCGACCTCCACGAGCAGGTTGTTAAGGCTTAAGCATGGAATGACTACAAAATAAAAGACCTCAGTAGACAAAACATTTCAGGAAACTTGTGACACGTCAAAAGCCAAGCTTTTCGTCTAGCTGCCACTGCGCTGCTGAATAACGTGGGACTTCAGTACTGTCTGAGTGACTAACCTTACAGGCTTTCA
Source organism: Cyprinodon diabolis (assembly GCA_030533445.1). Classification (NCBI taxonomy): domain Eukaryota; kingdom Metazoa; phylum Chordata; class Actinopteri; order Cyprinodontiformes; family Cyprinodontidae; genus Cyprinodon; species Cyprinodon diabolis. Next base: position 1,763,728 of record CM060084.1, read on the forward strand.
AACATTTGGAAATCTAAAAGCTTTTTTTTTATATTCTTTTTTTGTTGTTTTATTAGTGACAGGAGTTTTCAATGCCGAGAAAAAATACTTAAAGCTGAATTTCACAAGTTCTTTTTCATTAGTTATATCCAAACTAATTTACACGTAGGAAAAAAGGTAGAAATTCAAAGACGGTATCAAGACAAAGAAGAAAAAAAAATAAGAATAGGAACTTAAAAATACAAATTTAAAAATCTTCCTTGATGCATGGCTGCACATGCTTTCATTTTTTTTTTTTTGTTTTACTTATACATTTCTCAAACTTTCTGACTTAAGATTGAAAAAAAAAAAAGAAAAGCACATATATAAAAATCAGCACCGATTCATATATAACTTTTATTTAAATCGCAGATATTTTTAACATTATGCTGTGGGAATTTGGGGAGGAAAGGGGAGTTTTGTTGAATAAACCTTAAATGCTGGAGAAGATGCGTCGTTTCCAAACCTCTGATTGTTCAATAGGGAGTAACATGAGCCAGACTTCACAGCATAACGGGATCTAGAGCCGTTCTAGGTGACATCTTAACCACCAGTGGTTATCAGGACCTCCACTCAGAGCCAACAGGGAGAAAAAAACCCAAAGCCAATAGAGGAGAACAAACTTATAAACAAAAACAGGGGAGGAAAAAAAAAAGGACAAAAAGAAAGACCTCCATCCACTTGGCTAACACAGTACAAGCAAGCTACTACAGTCTGTTTATAAATTACTACTTCACACCTGGTAACTTACTACAATTGTAAAAAGGGTTAGACATAAAAAAAAGGTTTCTTAAGTTAAAACACACCAATTCATCCCCATGTTTTTTTAAAAAAGAAGGAAGAAGAAGAAAAGCTATAGATTTTTCTTCCGATGCATCTAATAGGTTTTGGAAGTGGCCTGTTTATGCTAGCTTGGAACAGGAAGAGCTCACCCAACATTAGAAAAGTAAAGTCTTTCTGAAACAAAGTCCTCTCTGAGCAAGCAACACTGAGTGTGGGTTGTCATTGGTCCACATGGAGTACAAGCCAGAATGTGTGTTTGTTTTTTTTTTCTTGTTTTATTTTTATTTTCTTACAGAAAACATTTCTGTTTTTGCATCTAATAATTCTCTTTAAATACAAAGCGCCTCTTCTGCAATCCCAGCGTCGGAAATCCTCTGGAGTTTAGCTTAAAACATGGACACTCCAAGGACCTAGGAGAAACAAACACAGTTACTCTCTTTCCACTTTAACTATCAAACTATTTATCAAACTATAAAGTGGAAATACTTTGTTTGAACTTGTATGACAGAAAGAAATTGAGGAATATTTTTTTAATGGAATCACTATTTTAAATGTCACCATGTCTGATTTATAGGTGATTAAACAAAGAAAATATTTAGCCTTGCCAAATTTGTTTTCCAAAATAAACATTGCAAAACGCCATGAAAGCCCATTAGAACCTCTGGATGAACCTCAGACTTTATAGAGTTGAAGCATGTTTGGTCCACAAAGGTTTTAGTGAGCAGGGTGCGAGGAGGAAATGGGATTAGGGCTCAATGCCAAACGTAACCCATAAAAGGGAATCTGATCAAACAAATATACCGGCCGTTTCTCAATATGCGTTCTTGAGCGTTCTCGTGTGCTCGTGACACGTCATCAGCCTCAGCCCGAGTACCGTTCCAATTCTCGAGAACGCCAGATCGAGAACGCACCAAATCCCCGGATGTTGTTCTCGCCCCGCCCTCTTCATCGAGCATGCATCAGAGCAGACTTGTGCGTTCTTCAGACTGACCGCTTCCCCAGAATGCCCCGCGGCCGCAGCTTGATTCCAGACAGCGCTCACAGTGGGAAGTTAAACATTCCCTTTTCTGCTGCTGTTGTTCTTCAAAAGTACGTTTTGAAATCGTTTGAGGCGATAACATTATACATTGAAGCCTCCCTGTGTGGCCTGTTTACAGAGTTAGTGCGAAATAAAAAAAAAGTCTGACGTTGAGCGGACCAGAGTGACCAGCAGACCTCCGAGGGTAACCGCAGCCAGGGCTAAATTTACCCCGTCTGTAGTGCACTTCTCCCCGTCTAGTTATGTGTGAACTACCGCTCGTTCTGAGGGCGGTTTTTTGCTTTAATTCGGCCAGCCATTGCTGGTTTTATACCCACGGTTCGGTAATTTTTTTAAAAGTTTTTTAAGCTTTAGAAATTAAAAATATTGTTTTCAAAATGCTTTGTGTAGGGAATAAATAGTTTTGACTGTTAAAGAAATGCTAAAGAACATTGCATGTGATGACGTCACGAGTACGCTTCTGTTCCAATACACATACGTGCTTGCGTGCTCGCGTTCTCTTCAAGTCCGATCTTCCTGCGTTTTCGCCGAGTATGTACTCGCGTTCTCGTGAATTGAGAAACGGCCGCTGATTTCCATTATTGGAGACCTTCTGCATGAGGCAAAGCCTTTGCTGCTAAGATTTAGCCGTTGGTTCAATGAAATTTACCAATAATATCACCAAACTGAATAGAAAATAAGTATAACAGAGCAGCTTATGGAACGCATATCACCTGAAACAGTCACACAATGACCCCTGACCTCTTGTTGGAAAAGTCTGAACCTATAGTTTCCAATGATGGTGGCCATTAGGGGGCGGGGCTAAATATGAATACCTGCTGTTGCATTTATCCTGCAGAGTCACACATGTCAGGTGGAATTTTAAATCTTATTTTATTTGCTTACACAGCTATAAAACCGTTTGAAAGGCGTGTGGATGAAACACAATGTGAGTGTTTTGCCCATTTCTATAAATAGATAAACATGAGCAGGTGTCGGTACGGTTCTGTTCCGGGGCCGCCGGGCTGAAGAGCGAAGCTACTAAACGCTGCGGCAGATCATTTACTTTGCCTGCTTAGTTTTTGTTTTCAGTTTTTGCAGCGTTTCTCTCCAGTTGCAGGTTACATATATATACAGATTGTAATGCAGACTTCTTGTTATGCTGCTCTGTTAACATAAAACCTCAGGTTTGTGGTTTTAATGAAGAAAGTGAAAAGGCACAAATATCAAACCTTTTGACTCGTTTAGGAGTCAGAGGAGCAGTAACCTACACTGATAAGAGTTTCCAGGGTTAAATTCTTCTCTGACTTTTTGGTTTGAGGCTCAAATGACAGAAAAAGTCCTGACTTCAGAGGACAGATGCCGCAAAGCTTGCATGGCTGCAGAAACTTGGTCACAGTTACTGTTTGCTTCTCTTTGTTCCCCTCTAAACTGATTACATTCATCTTCTGTTTCTCCTTGCAGCCACTGCTGATGGGAACAGTTAAGCCAGTGGGAAACTTTCTAAAAAGCATGCAGTTCTACAAAGTTAGTTTGTTTTGTTAAATGGGAGATTTTTAGAAAGATATGCTGGTGAAGAAAACAAGCTTTCTGCTTTGATCTTCCTCCGTTTTTCTGATTGTTTCAAAGCTGACCTGAGACGTTCGCATGCTGCGTTACAGAGGCAACGCTGTACAGAAAATTCTAGAACGTCCCCGGGGCGTCTTCTGCCGCTGACGAGCTGGAACAGGAATGTCAGGACAGGTCCTGCAGTCTGAGGGTTGTTTACGCTGACATTAATCACGGCTCTGGGAGCCCCAATAATGTTGCACTTGGCTACAAACCGGTCAGCTGACCCACTATGAAGGTTTCGCAGGGCGTCGCTCGGCACCAGGACGGGGGCCAAAAAAACACGAAATCCCTTGTTGGACATCAGTCAATCAGATTTCCTAATCTGCAACCCACTGATTCCAGCTGCGTCACCTCACATAATAACAAGACTGGGATTTGTTTGTTAAATAATCCGGGGGGGGGGATGAATGCAGAGCAAAGAGCTCCTTACCGATTCGTCCATAATTGAAGCAGGGTCAAAGTAGTCCGGCTTGAGCTCAGACCTCTCGCGGCGATTCTTAGACGGCGGCTGAAAGAGAAAAAAAACAACAAAAAAGGCTGTTTTTAGAAAGGAAAGTCCAGAAAACTTCTGCTTCATCCGTCCTGTCTGTAAGGAAAACGGAGTCAGCATCAATTTAGACGATATCTGGGAAAAAAACTCCATCCAGTATAAATATTTATCCAGGACTTGGATGTGGTTTAATGGTGAGCATTCGGTGGTACGACATCAGCAGCCTGATCCATCTGATCATCTGCTGCTACTGCAAACACGCTACACAGACGATCCCTCATCTACAAGCTTTTACTGACGAGCAGAGGAGAGGAGCCGATGTGCACTCTATAAAATAACAGCTGTTTATAAATACACTGGGAAAAAATTAGAGCTGAAATAATGAATCAGATTAATTAATCTTTAAATTAGTTGACGATTATTTCAATCGATTAATCTTTAAGTGGAGACTGTAAAACATGCCTTTAGCTGGCAGAGCGACACACTTAGAGCAGGAATTATACCAAGATTGTAAAAACATTATAAACATTTTGCATTTAAGATAAAAAAGAAGTTTTTTGTCTGTTAATCTGCTTTATCCAGAACTCCTCAAATGGAAATGTTTTAGTTTCAGCTGGTTTAATTCAATAAAAAGTCTTCTTTAACCCTTTAAAGCCCGATGCAAGAATAAAACAAAACAGAAAATTACTATTTTTTGGTTTGAATTCCTTATTTGCACTTTTAAAAAACTATGTAAAAAGAAAAAACAAATACATTTTTGATATTAATAATTTATTACTATGCGATAAGTCAAGATTATTTTTTGTTTAGTCTTCTACTGGCTGTTATCAGTTATATCTGATTGTGTACAGTAGGATTTTGAGCAAAGTTTTTACCATTAAATTATGCAAAAGGTGTCAGATGCAAAACATTTCAGAAACCGTATATATCAAATACGATACATTAGGCATTACAGGGTTAAAGAATATTTGGTTATCCAATTATTAATCAACTAATTGAGAAAAAATGTGCAAAATAATCGTCAGTTTCAGCCCTAGAAAAAATTACTTTTTATGAAAGAAAGAGAAGCTTTAAAAATGACACATATTGTTATTTAGGTTGAATTTAAGCCATTGTTTACTTTTTAAAAAGGAGCTGCAGATCCGTCTGCCTCCATGATCTACAGATCACTGACCTGCCTGACCAGCAGGTGGCAGTAAAGAGAAGAAAATGTTCAGGATGCTAAAAACAACTAAAGTTTGTTGGTCTTTTAAGATTTTATTGGTATTAAATTTAGGGTTAAAATTAATGGAATGAGGAAAAAATGAAAATGAAGGAAAAAAAATAAAAATAAACATTCTCCAAAATCTCTGCTTCCTAAATTTACACAAACTGAACTTCTAAAATATTTGTTTAGGAAAATCAGTGATTAAACTAAAGAGAACAGCTTGATGCAGGAATGTTCCTAAATAAATAATGCTTTCTTCCATTTACGTAATAAAGCCCCCAAAGAAAAACTGGATCATCAAAACTAAACGGTGCATTTCTGCATCACAGCAGGAGTCCAGATGAGGGAGAGAAACGGAGGTAAAGTGGTGAGAGACGCACCGATCAGAAGGAACCTGCTGTTATCAGCTGCTGCAAAACTATGATGCAACAAGATAGAAAGACTGAACTCCAGATATTTTACATCCACCAGCGGTTATTTAAGACTTCAGCAGCAGAGGGAACGTCTCACTGTCTGTGTTGGAGAAGTCGAAGGATATGAAGCAAAAAAATAATCAACAATCAAGCAGCAAAGTCTCACCATGTGAAGATTCCTGTGATAAAGAACAAATAAATAAAACTGGTCCTGACGTCAGGCGGCTTTTCTTTCCATGAATCTTACCAGATCAATGTCCATGGTGTCAAAGTCCATGCCTTCATTGAGGTCGTCCATTCGACCCTCCGACGACATCATCACATCCTCCACGATCGGCTCCTCGTCTTCCTCCATGAGCCCGGTGCCCCGACGACTGCGGGAAGCAAAAGCACGGAGGTTAGCGGGCTGAAGCGGCGTCTCGGCGGGCGGCCGTGTTTCTGTCTTACATAGCGTGCTGCAGATTGGTCCTGAGCTTCACGTAGTTCATGGCTCTTTCCTGCTGCTGACGCGCCTCTTCCTGCTGCCTCTGAGCCAACATCCACGTCACCTGGGAACTAGAAACAACATCTCCATGTGAGCAAAGTTTTAAACTGGAGACTAAAAACATCAGACAGCTTCATTTCCCTTTGGCCCAGCGCCTGTGCAGAGTGGAGGTGAATAAATCAAGCAGTTAGCCACTCTCCCAGCAGAGCTAACACTTGGCAAGCTGCGGAGTTCAAACATTTTACAACCGTTTTGCCCTCAAAATTAAAAGCAAGCAAATGGAAAATTACTGTGGAGCTTCATTAATGCATCCTGGCTCAAGCCCGTTAGAACCAGAGAGGAAGAGAACCGTTGGCCTGGATCGCGGCCCTGGATGTATTAATAATAAAAACTTATGGTTGTTTTTCCTAATACTTTTAAAAGCCTCTTTTCAGGTAAAGCAAACCGCTGCTAAAACGTGATGTTTGAGGCTTTTTTGTTAAAGAAACGAAGAGGTCTGCAGCTAGAACTAGAACCTGCAGCGGATATAAGAGCCCCTTCAGCTCCCTCAATAAGCCCCGCCCCCCCTGCAGGCTGTTGTCTACTGTCAGCTCAGCGTCGTCAAAACGACAAACAGAGTGAGTGACAGCTTCAAACCGAGCAAACCGGGACGATTTGTCTGCGGTTTGTCTCTGATGTTTGCTGTAGAGCAAAAGGGAAGCCAAAAGATTTCCACCAGATTCTTATTCATAAGAAATCAAACATCCAAAAATATAAATAAAATAACGGACAGAAATTCATGAAGAAAACCTCAGTGCAATGCATTCTATTCAGAACTGGGACATTTTTCCTTTTTCTAAGGCTGAAGCGTAGAAACTGAGCTGATGCTTTCTACACACCTGGTTTGCAGCTATATTGGAAGTCGAGCGCGATTCGGACCACTGACAGAGTTTATACAGGAATGAGTGACTCTAATCTAATGCTATTAGAAATCATTTTAATGCCATCAACAAGTACCCATGACCAATTCATATATATTTATTTATATATATATAAAAACACGGCAAAATCCTTCATCTTTACCGTCGACAGGCTTCAGCCATGTCCTGATTTCCTCATTTTCCAGCCACTTTTGTTGAAATTAGCATTTTCCCGTTCTCTAGATTTTTCTCCACCTCAAGCTTCTCTGAAAATACGGCTTTACAATCAACCAGAAGAAGTTCTGTGCATATTTATCGAGATCTATCGGACGAAACTGTTTTTATAAACTTTAGTTTTTTTCTTAAATAAAACATTTAAAACGTCACAATATTCATTTTAATGAATTTTAATGCCAATTCAGGCCTTTATGTAAAAAATTGTAATTAAATGACTTTTAATGATTTTTAAAGATCCGCTGAAACCCTGATTTACATGATTATTGACAATAAACAACAGAGTTTCTGATCCACACCTTAAAGCCTTCACGAATCCCTCTAAAGACCTACTAAACCTACAATGGTGAGGAGACGGAGCACAGGGGTGATGGAGCACGGGGGAGACGGAGCACGGGGGTGTGGGAGACAACTTTGTTACCTGGTGTGAGCAGAACCATCTGCAGCTCAACGAGGCAAAGACCAAGGAGCTGCTGGTAGATCTGAGGAGGAGTGAGACCTCAGTGACCCCTGTTACTATCTGCTGGGTCAACATGAACCCTCTAGACCTGGAGTCTTCAATGTTTTCCAGGCCAAGGACCCCAAACTGATGGCCAGATGGAGCGGGAACCCCTAATTATATATATTGTATGAAATAGTGTTCTATCAAACTGGTCATATAGTCACTCTATTACAGATGGAGTAATGTAACTAAAGTAATCCCTCCCTGGGATTATTAAAGTATTTCTGATTCCTGGTTGATGGGACAGGTGTTGTGAATGAAACGGTGCCCAGCTTGAAAGAGCTCCTGTGTGTCGCTGAATGTGAGCATCCCCCTGTTGAAGACCTCTGCTGTAGAGGATTATAAATACTTAGGGGTGCAGTTGGACAATAAACTGGACCAGACTAAAAACACAACTGTCCTCTACAGGACGGGACAGAGCTGTCTCTAGGTGGCTGAGGTCCTTTAACATCTGCCAGACAGTGCTGCAGATGTTTTATGAGTCTTTGTGGCCAGTGCTGACTGTCAGACTGAAGGTGAAGGACACCGACTGACCAGTCAGGATGTTGGAGAGGAGCTGGACTCTCTGACAGCAGAATGTTGGCCAGGATAAAATCCATCCTGGACAATTCTGCTCATCCTCATGACGCTGGTGAAGATTCAGTCATCCAGGTCAGAGTCATTCCAAAAAAAGTTCAAATCAATCCACTGGACTTGGTTTCCAAGTTTGAAGACGTTTCTCTTCCATTCAGGAAGATTTTTTAATTCAAAATGTCAGAAATAGTGTTGAGTTCCAGGCTTTATAGAGTGGAAATGAAAATTAAACCGGAAGAACGGATCCACCCCTTTGGAACGGGGGACGTTTAAATTCTTAATCGATACCTGTCTATGTCTCTGAAAGAGGGTCATTAGAGGGAATTGCTGGCCTGACCATACAGCGATAGAGTTGATTCCTTCCCGCTATCATCGAAACCCCCACCCCCACAGAGGGGACCGAAACACCTCGCCAATTCATCCAGGCCAACAATTCCCACTAACGACCCTCTTTCAGAGACAGACAGGTATGGGGCGTTGCAGGCTAACAAATAATACTAAAATAATTTCAGAGCTGTATGATGATACTGTGATGTTTTCCCAGAGGTGTTTTTATACCGTCAGAATCTCACACTAGCCTAGATGTCCAGTAGGGAAGAAGTAGAGGAAAACACACAAGGATGGAAAAGACAACGAGGAAGGAAGGATTAAAGTGGAGAGAGAAAAAGAGACACAATGGAACAAATGAGGAGAGAGCATCATGGATTAGGAAAGCACAAAGGATTAGGTGGGATATGAGGGAAACTCTGCAAAGCGTTCTCTAGAAAAGGCTTAAATGATGGAAACTTATCAGAATCAGGCAACTAAAAACTGAAAAGATGAGCTCTTCTCCATACTTGTAGTCCATGGGTGTCTGGTGGTGCTGAGGCGTCTGCGGATGATGCTGTTGGTGCGCGTGAGGGTGGGGCGGCGGCTGCTGCTCATGAGGAAGAGCGTAGACCCCCATGAAGCTGTCATCACGACCCCTCTTAGGGTCCCGCATGGCAGTGGAGGTGAGATGAGGGGACGGCATCATGACGGGGGTCTGAATGCTCTGCTGCCAGACCTCGCCGCTGCTGCTCTCCTCTGGAACCACCGAGGCAGAGGGATACGTTTGTTAGCAGGGGAGAAAAAAAAAAATCTCTGCGTCTTCAAACCAAATAAACATTTTACTGAACACAAACCTTCCGGAAGTTTCCTCTTCACTGCCGACGTTCCGGCTGTAACCGCAGGCGGCTTCGCTTTCTTGGAGCGGACCGAGGAGCCTCGGCTGGAGTAGCCACTCATCACAGACATGGTGTCGTCATCGCCGCCCGCCTGCAGCGAGTTCCTGTAGGAAATGAGCGGCAGCCAGCAGTCCTCTCGCTGCAGAGCCATCTGGAACGTCATGAAGCGCTCCAGGTACATGTGGCTGGTGAGAACAGGGAAGACATGTTGATGGCACCGAACAGAAAACCCTTAAGCTTCGTTCAGACAGCAGGCAGCAGAGGCAGCAGGTTTACATGCAGAGTCAATGGTTGGCGCGCATCAAGGCGCAGCAACTCTTTAGCTTCTGAGGCGCGTGACGTGCTTCAGAAGCAGCAGCTGCTGGATCTGGAAACATTGATCTTTAGCTGCTGGACGCCACATCAACCAATGAGAGAAGCTGATCTGGGAGCTGGCAGGGAGTCAGACACAGCACTGCTGATGCAGAGCGTTATGATCACTCCTCTGATCATAGCGGGCCTGAGGCAGCTGCTGCTGGGGATTCCCAGTGACAGCGCAGCCCCGGTATGTGGGGGTCTGAGCGGCTCCCACAGAGAAATAATCTTTGAAGGCAGGATGGTAATCTGGATGAACTGACTGCACAGACCATGTTTTCAGGAGGACTTTCTCACTTCAACATAGATTCTAACTACTTTCTACCCGCTGATCACAGCTAATATAGCTGCCATTGATCCAGGCAGAGAAAGGATAGAGTAGCTCCGCCCACCGCGCATCAGACCCACTTTGCCACCGTTCAGTTGGAGCAGCAAAGACTAAACTTGTACAAGCTACTAAAGCAGAACGCTTGTTTTTGCTGCTCCTACTGTGAACGTAGCGTTACACAGGAAACCAGGTGCAGGTTCCAAACTGGGGCGTTTCAACCCCCCCCACAGCTTCACAAACACCAGTTGCTCCATTTGTCAAAGCCAGCTGCTGTGCTGCATTTCTGGGGCGTGTTACTAAACGTTTGGCGTGATGAACGCCATCAAACACTTACACGGTCCTTTTGTCCTGTCTCATCAGCTTGGAGGAGAACTCGCTGAGGATGTCCAAGAACGCCAAGTTAAGGGGAGGTCCTCCCTCCCCCTGAGGACTCGGCTCCTTAAATGCAAACTCGATCCCATCCCTGATGGACAAACAGGAAATAAATAAAGACTTGATTAAAGAACAAAAAAGCTGCATCTACATCTACATTTAGATAAGTAAAAACTTTATAGGGCGCTCAGTCAAATACTTTGAAATTCTACATTTCCAGAAAATATTGTTATTGCAATCCAGGACAAGACCTTATTACCTTTGGAACATTCAAAAAATATGGATATTTCGATGGCAAAATTGAAAGTCAATGTAATAAACAGAAACGCCAACTTGCCCAAATTTATTAAGAAAAATAACAAAAGTGCTTCTAGAAAAAAATGATAAAAACCATTTTTTTTTGGTCAAACCTAACCTTAGAGGCATTAATGCTGATACTGGTACTTCCATTTTTTAGTTTATAAACCTAAATTTAATTGTTAACTAGGATTATTAACTTTTTAATTAGCTTTTTACTTTTTTTTTAACTTGTTAACTTTTTTACTAACTAGTAGTAGGTAATCTATCATTCAAGGGCTCATCTAATTGGTCAAATGCCAAAATAACATGTGCAGCCATGTAGCAGCATCTTTGCTGAATGGCTGGATATAGATATTGAAGGACGGAGGGGGCTCCATTTGTAAGGGGGATGCAAGAAATGCTAACTTGCGCTATAAAGGGTTTTTTCTGTTCATTTTGTTTCCGATGAATTGCATCTATGCTTCTTTTTCTATGTCTGCTTCTGTCTCCTTGAACCCCAGTCGGCCTCAGCAGATGGCCGCTCACACTGAGCCTGGTTCTGCTGGAGGTTTCTTCCTGTTCAAAGGGAGTTTTTTCCTCTCCACTGTCGCTACAAGCATGCTTAGTGTGAGGGATTGCTGAAGAGTCAATGAGTCGATGCAATCAGCTGGTTTTCCTTAGATAGAAAACTTTGAATCAATCTGACTGGATGATCTGGTGAACTGGAAAGTGACCTGAGATGACATGATGTGAATTGGAGCTATAGAAATAAACTGAATAGAATTGATTAATAATCTGACAGGAAAAGGTTCCTTGAAGAAGATATTTTACAGAATTAAACCAGGTGGAAATAAAACTTTTCAGCCTGAGTAGTTAATCTTCAGTATAAAATGTTTATACAATCTCTGTATAATTCCTGCTCTAAGTGAGTCGCTCTGTAATGTTTTACAGTCTCTATACTCCTGGTAACGATTAATCAATTACTAAATTAGTGTAAAGAAATCAGACTGTTTAAGCTCCAGTTTACATACAAACTTTTTATGATTAAGTCAACACTTTTTATCTTTCTTTTTTTTAAATGTAGATTAAACGGTTTATTCTACATTCTTCCTAGAAGCTATTTACATCCACCATGGATTCCAGACAAACAAAGCAAATCTACTGAAGCCGGTTTACTTCTTGTGAAGAATCATCTCCTTTTTATACGCTTTGCTTCTAAACTGTAGTTCGCTGTAATTTTCCATTTATTGAAGCGATCTGGGCCTTTATCACTCCTTAGGATCACACTGTTTCCACTTTATAAGACTCAGCTGTCCTATTAACTCGTAACATTTATTAGATAATGTACTGGAGCGCATTGAAATGCCAGCTGGTGTTTCTAAGAGAAACATTAATGAGTAGCAGAAGGAAAAATGTGTTGGAAGTCATCCTCTGATGGGTTGATGCAGCGTTAGGAAACATTCTGTCTCTAGAGAATATCAGCAGATTAAACACAATTGGCCAATATAGAGGCCAAGCTTTTAAATAAGCAGGTGGACAGTTGGCAATAAACAGATAAATGGATGATTGAAACACACTGATGGAGAAAAGGACGTAAGAATCCCCATCGGTACCACAATAAGACCTTAACCAGAATTAAAAGGTTCCCAAATTTTCCTAGCCTCGTGAGACCATCCTGATCTCGCAAGCTTTCAAGATTTCACTCGCTAATCAGTTTGGAGACTCTCCGTTAAGGTTGTCACGATACTAAACTTTTCAACTCGATATCGACACTAAGTAAAATATTCGATACTCTATACCATTTTCGATATAACAAGAATAAAAACAAAGACCCTAAAATTAAACAGAAATATTTTCATTACTAAAAAAAATACAAGAAATAAATAAAAAAACAATAAGAATAATATTTTGAGGTTGTTTGCTGTGCACAATATTAAGCAAGCAAGTGTTCCTTCCTTGGCTATGCTTTGCACACATAACAATGACACTAGCCAAACCGGTTAACAAAAATAATTCTCAGCAGCTGCACCTGTTTCTAAAAAAGTCTGAAACTGAAAAATGCACAGAATTATTCAATCACACAGTGTTCAAAAAGTGCATTTTCCACTATTCTGCACTTTAGATGGCTGTATCGATACTTTTGAAAATGAGTATTGTATCCGGATACAACGTTTCAGTATCGATACTTTTGACAACCCTACTCTCCGTTGAAGACAATTTGTAGCCGTTCACCAAACGAACGTCCAATCAGCGTTGGCTTTGAGGCGGGTTGAGGTGTGACGCAACGAGAAGCGCGACAGTTCAGTCTAAAGAACATGGCGGCTTTAGCCGATGAAACTAGCGTTAGCGTGGCTATCGAGCAAGTTTTATCGGAATTACAGAGTATTTCTTCACTGAAAGAAGAGCAAAACACTGCTCTGGAGGCTTTTCTCAGAGGAAAAGATGTTTTTGCTCTTCTCCCGACTGGTTTCAGCAAGAGTTTGATCTATCAATTGGCTCCTCTTCGTCGTCGCTCTGTTAGTACGTCATATGCTTCGTTGATCTGATTGGTTTATTTGGCCCGTCTATCACCAACATAGACCAATCAGCTAACCAGTATTTTCGCCCCTTCCCAAAATTACTTCTACGGAAGGTTTCCAGATGGATATGCGGAGCAAATCCATCTGGCGGAGTCAGGTTCAAATTTTCCACCCTACATAGGAACCCAGCGACAGAACTAGAGGTCAAAAGATCCATCAGCCGTGGTTTAGGATCACAAAGAACGAGCCGCTCCTACTAGGGCTGGGCAATATGAAGAAAACCTAATATCACAATATATTTGGGCTATATCACCATACACAATATATATATAACAATATGATTAAATTACCTTTAAAAAAGTCCATAAAATTGTACCGATATCTTCATTAAAACTTTTGGTTTCAAATGTAATTTCATTTAAACCAGCTCAAAGTTTTTCACTAATAATTCTGCCACATGATGTCTTTGGGTGTCAGAATTAGACCTTTAACAAGATCCCAGAAACCAAATAGGAAACAAAGCAAAAACACGCAATACTAAATAAAATGCAAAAAAGAAAAAAAAGAAAGGGCTCTTAAGTGCAAAATAAAAAAACATAAATGCAGGATGAAAAAAAGAAATTAACCTAAATTACAAAAACAAAAGTTTAATACTGCTCTAAAATCAGAGCGTCTCCAAACTATCAGCATCTTTACCAGCTGGGAATTTTAAAGAAGCAAGAAAAGTTATAAATTCGAGAACATTTTCAAGTTAAGCACGCCAGTAAAACCTCATAACATCACAGCGATTATATACAGTATTAGAGCAACTAATAAACATTTAAATAACGTAATAAACAGCGTCTGTCATTTCCCTCCATCTCTTCCTATTTCTCTCTTATGCAATAGTTTTTTCAAACGCCATCGGCTGCACGGACGATTTATTGAACGTTTTAATTGGTGAGCGGTAGGGGTGTAAATAATAATCGTTTTGTATCGATCCAAAAACCAACGATCCGATGCATCGACACGTCCGCAAGAGAATCGATTCATGTTTTTTTTTTTCCTCCGGTCTGTTTTTATCCATTTGCTCCTGGGCGTAATTCTTCCTCCCGTGCTGCGGTGGCGCTAAACCTATTTTGCCCTCCTACCTCGCTTCCTGGTTATACTCTTACAGCAGTTTGTTGCAGCAAGCTTGACACAGACATTTTTAAATCGTGCTCAGTATAAAAGCGTGGTCTGAGCTACACGCTGTGGGTCTAGATACGGCCGAAGCGGCGAGGAAGTGGGGGCGAGTTTAGTCCGACGACGGAGGGACATGAGGGCCAAAAAGAGCGGAGATCCAGGTGGAAAAAGGGTCCCAGCGTTCTCGTGCACCTCGCTCTTCTAGCGGGTCAAACTTCACGAGTTATTTTCCGCAATTTCGGTCATAAAAACAAAACAAGCCGGCCTCCTGTCTGCTGCTGTTTGCGGTCATCTACAATTTGGGAGAGGAGCGTCTCTCAAGGGGGCGGGACGTCGACACTCTGGAGCCCAGGTATTGCATTGGACTCATTGCACTGAAATAGTGCAGTATTTTTTGATGCAACTTTTCTACTTCTGTTATTTGCTGTTGTTTCTAAAAAAAAAAAAAAATGCATAACGATATTACAGCTTTCATTGATTTATTTCAAACTTGAAACTTTGTTTAGCCTGTAAGGTGTAAAAAAAATAATATTTAAAAAAAATTAACAGATTAATCGATTAATCGAATCGAATCGTGGTGTATTCTTGAGTATAGGATGTGATTTACACCCCTAGTGAGCGGGGAGATGCTGACCTGCAGAGTTAACAACATTCTTCATTTTGTAGCCGACGGCTTTAGGTGGTGGAATTAATTTTTACTGCTTCCTTTTGCAGCGATGGTTTTTGGTCTTACAAATAATGCGTTTGTTCGTCGTCCTCGGCGTGAAATCCAAACCACTTTTTACGTCATGCTTAATATCATATTTTTTATCATATATATCGCTATATTTTAACTATTTATTGTGTCAGCTGGATCAAATACTAACTGAATGATAAAAAAACTGATTGAACTGGAGGGTAAATGGGTGATTTTTAGGGTATAGAATTTCAGGAATTTGAGCGTTTATATTTACTAACAGAACCACATCAGGGATGAACGATTTTACCAATAATCTGAATTATTTTCATCCAATTTTGAGATCTTATTTCGGTTTTCCTTTGCACTAAGCAGAAGCATGTCAATGTTTTACTCCAGGGTTTCAGTTTTTTCATGATCGTGAGAGCCTGCTCTTCCAGAATGCAGTGCTGCAGGACTTTGCTGTAACATCTGGATGAATAAGCTCCAACTTCTACTATAATGCATAGATCTAGGTGCTATAGCTGCAACTCTCTCTCTCTCTCTCTTAATTTTATTACTGCCATCCAAGGGAGAAATTCAGTGTCTTAATCTTGTTAAATGAATTGTGAATAAAACTGAGTTCCTCTGCAATTTCAAAAGTTAATTTTCTTAAATTGCGATTATGTTGCAAATGCAATTAATTGCCCAGCGCTAAACCAGATAAAGTTAAGTCTGCATTCTGATAATACTGGCCTGAACAGTGGATGGATTTATGCATTACTTCCCAAATACTGCTAATCCTCCATTTAATAATGAACAGCGTCACCCTCTAGTGGATGGTAGAAACATTACTGAAAGTAATGCTAAGCTGACGTCAATTCAACAACTTTAAGTCTAATAAACCAGCAATCTAAGTAGTATTTGTTTACATTCCTAGTCGTGAGGCTGTTACAAGAACAAGAGTTCATTTTCTAGTTTTAAGGTTATTTTAACTGTATCCACCATTTAAAAGTGTCTCAGTGAGAGGGAGGGACAACGCTCTGAGCCGAAGCTGATATCAGAGCGTTAACGTTGTTTTTTTAAATGATGACAAAGCTGCTTACAGTCTGCAAATGACTCCTTTCCCTCCATCTAAAAACCACCTGATCACAAAATCAAGACACACATTAAAATGATTACCAATTACTTCGCAAATGGCATCTAAAGTTACATAAAATAACTTCTATAGTTCAAGCAGGGAAAGGAAAAGCAGGAGGAAAGCTGATATGGAGGATTTCCCCGAGGTCGTCTAAGGACAGGATTCAGCCTTACTTGTGGAGCATGGCGATGGCGTCCCTTGTTTTCACTTGATCCAAACCGAAGGTCAGAGAGAAGCGACGGGCCAGCTCCTTGATCCCACAGAAGGCGGAGGAGGAGCGGTCGAACCCGTGACCCAGTTCTGACAGCATTTCATTGAACAGCTGGAACCAAAGTACAAAACATCCAGTATGAGATAAGAGACAGAAAGCTGGAGGGACGGGGTCAGACCGAAGGTTCACCGACCTGCTGCAGACTGAGGATCAGCGTCTTGGCACACTGGATCTTGTCGATTTGTCTCGTCTTACTCATGGTCTCCTTGATGATGTCACCATAATCATTGTAATACTGTGAGAAAAAATAAAAATAAAAAATTGAGTTTGGTTTTGGTCTGGAAATCCCCCACAGGGTGGATGTTTAATTTAAAAGAACTAAAACCGACCCTCATGTACTGCTTGAAGATGTCCGCTCCAGTCCTCATTTCCACCACGCAGTAGATGATGAGCTTACAATAGGCAGCCAGGAGGTTCCTCCTCTTGTGCAGAGCTTCGATCTTCACTGCCTCATCATCCTGCTGGCCATCTGGAAATACAACAAAACAGAAACCGATCTCCAAACTCTCCCAGGAAGCAAAAATACGACCTAAAAATCCTGGTTTGTTTCTATTGGTACCAGTGCTGTTGGTGTCGTCGTCCTGGTCTATGAAGACGTGGTTGAGGATGAAGGAAAGCAGCTCGGACTGTACGGAATCCTCTGGCGAATAGACCAGAGGCTCCAGATGTTCTCTGCCTCCTGAGACCATCTGATGACTGAAGATGAGCAGAAGGTCGCACAGGATGGTGAACGCCTGCGAAACGGAGGGAAAAACAGAGTTCAAACCAGCAGCGTTCCTGCAGACATCGCCTCTTTAACCAATCGCATTCAATGAGCTACGTCACCTGTTCCTTGACGGCCGTGTTGACGTTTGTGAGGTAGCGCTGGCACATCATACAAAACGCCCTCATCTGCTTCCGAAGATTGACCATGTCATCCTGCAGGCAGAACGGACACACCTCTTTAACATCGAGCTTCAAAGCGACCCGACTGAAGCACGGCGAATCGAAAGCTGAAGCCCTTACCTTTCTTGAACTGCCCTCTGACAACTTAGCCAGCTGCCACAGGATGACGTAGTGAGTGCACTGCAGCGAATGGATGACTATCTGCTCACCAAGGAGGCACAAAGTTAAGACAGTAAGATTCTGATCCATTCAGAACAAACAGCACCCTAAAATCTAATAGCATCATGTTGCTTAATGATCGACGAAATCCACAAGAAAAAAAGCAGCTTTAATGCTGCATTCACACCAGACGCGCTTTGGGCACCTGAAGCGGCTGGTTTACATGCAGTCAATGGTTGACGTGCGTCCTGGTGCATGAAAAGGTTTAGAGCAGCAGGAGCAGCGACTCTTGAGCTTCTGATTTAGCTGCTGGACGCGCCGCATCAACCAATGAGAGAAGCTGCTCTGGGAGCTGGCAGGGAGTCAGACACAGCACTGCTGATGCAGAGCGCTATGATCACTCCTCTGAAACAGTTTATTAACGCCTAAATTAACTTCAAATGTAGAAACCTGCCGGCAGAATATGTTCGCTTTTATGGGTGAACTGACTGCACAGACCATGTTTTCAGGAGGACTTTCTCACTTCAACATACACTATATTGCCAAAAGTATTTGCTCACCTGCCTTGACTCACATATGAGCTTAAGTGACATCCCGTTCCTAATCCATAGGGTTCAATATGACGTTGGTCCACCCTTTGCAGCTAGAACAGCTTCAACTCTTCTGGGAAGGCTGTCCACAAGGTTTAGGAGTGTGTTTATGGGAATTTTTGACCATTCTTCCAGAAGCGCATTTGTGAGGTCGCACACTGATGTTGGACGAGAAGGCCTGGCTCTCAGTCTCCGCTCTAATTCATCCCAAAGGTGTTCTATCGGGTTGAGGTCAGGACTCTGTGCAGGCCAGTCAAGTTCATCCACACCAGACTCTGTCATCCATGTCTTTATGGACCTTGCTTTGTGCACTGGTGCACAGTCATGTTGGAAGAGGAAGGGGCCAGCTCCAAACTGTTCCCACAAAGTTGGGAGCATGGAATTGTCCAAAATGTCTTGGTATGCTGAAGCATTCAGAGTTCCTTTCACTGGAACTAAGGGGCCAAGCCCAGCTCCTGAAAAACAACCCCACACCATAATCCCCCCTCCACCAAACTTTACACTTGGCACAATGCAGTCAGACAAGTACCGTTCTCCTGGCAACCGCCAAACCCAGACCCGTCCATCAGATTGCCAGATGGAGAAGCGCGATTCGTCACTCCAGAGAACGCGTCTCCACTGCTCTAGAGTCCAGTGGCGGCGTGCTTTACACCACCGCATCCGACGCTTTGCATTGCACTTGGTTATGTATGGCTTGGATGCAGCTGCTCGACCATGGAAACCCATTCCATGAAGCTCTCTGCGCACTGTTCTTGAGCTAATCTGAAGGCCACATGAAGTTTGGAGGTCTGTAGTGATTGACTCTGCAGAAAGTTGGCGACCTCTTCGCACTATGCGCTTCAGCATCCGCTGACCCCGCTCCGTCAGTTTACGTGGCCTACCACTTCGTGGCTGAGTTGCTGTCGTTCCCAAACACTTCCATTTTCTTATAATACAGCTGACAGTTGACTGTGGAATATTTAGGAGCGAGGAAATTTCACGACTGGATTTGTTGCACAGGTGGCATCCTATCACAGTTCCACGCTGGAATTCACTGAGCTCCTGAGAGCGACCCATTCTTTCACAAATGTTTGTAAAAACAGTCTGCATGCCTAGGTGCTTGAATTTATACACCTGTGGCCATGGAAGTGATTGGAACACCTGATTCCAATAATTTGGATGGGTGAGCAAATACTTTTGGCAATATAGTGTAGATTCTAACTACTTTCTACCCGCTGATCACAGCTAATATAGCAAAGCTGCTCTCTGGCATTGAACACAGGAGCAGCAGAAGCATCTGGACTCACTTTACTGGACGACTGACCTTAATGTGAAAAGGCATCATAAATGAAGCAGCAGAAGCTTTTTTTGCTGCTCAAAGTGCATGCGGTGTGAACGCAGCATAAGAAAGATGTTCTTGTTTTTTCCACCCTTTTGGCGAGACGATTGTTTTGAAGTGGAAACCATCTGTACCACCTTCAGACCCGTTGGATTACAGACATCCTCTATTTTCTCAAACGAGAAAAACATCAGACTCTCAAAGACCGGCAGAAGTGGAATGTTTATAAATCTATGGGAACCATTACTTAAGTATTTTAAGGTTTATATCCTTTATTCCCGAGCCTAATGCTGAAAATGGACATGCTGAGCATGTATAATATGCTGATGATGTCTGTGGCTATGACTATTTAAGCTATTTTAACATGTCTCGTATTTCACATTTGCTGTTTGATGTGTAGGATTTTTTGTTTTTGTTTGCATGTTTGGGGGTTTATTGTTCTTACAAAAATTAAACTATACTTCAAACAAACCAGGGAAAAAAATAAAAAAATCAGACACCTTTTCTTATTTAAAAAAATATCACAGCTGAGCAGCTAAAACACAAAAAGAAGGAAAAAAATGAAATACTTTTGACAGTTAATCTCAATTAATCTGTCCATTATTTTTTCGACTAATCGATTAATAATTGGATAGCAACTATTTCCTTAAAGAAGATTTTTTACTAAATTAAACCCGATCAACGTAGAACTTTTCCACATGAGGATTCGTGGAAAGAGAAAACTGATGGACGATACGTTTTTTTTTATTTTTTATCTTAAATGCAAAATGTTTTAAAGTTTTCAACAATCTTGGTATATTTTCTACTCTAAGTGGGTCGATCTGTCATCTAAAGGCATATTTTCAAGCCTCTATTCTCCAGCTAATGATTAAGCTATTACTAAATGAGTCAACGATTATCTCAATAATCTATTCATCCAATTAATCGTTTCAGCCCGACCTCTAACTATAGATTTTTGTCCCTCATTAGATCTAAACCAACACATTGTTGGGTTATTAACCTGCTGAGAACTGAACCTAGATCCGTCTCTACTGAAGGAACGCATCCCCTCAGCATGATGGTGCCAACACCATGTTTACTGGGGGAATGCTGCTCAGCGTTTCTGATGCGTCTCTTATCTGTCTTGTTGCAGACGGACATCTTATGACATAACCCCACAGTAAACAGACCAGAATGAATCCTCCAGGCAGCACTAAGTGGTACGCCTGTTCCTTTACCTGTTCAGGCATATCTCCGTTCTCTATACCCGTGTTGAGTAGCTTGAAGTTGCTGGTAAACAGGTCCCACCCTGACAGGTCGTGGGCACTGCAACGATGAGGTGCATCAGAAGTTCAGTAAAAAAAGAAAAACAGATAAAAGAATGGAGGAGGAAAGAGAAGGTGAGCAGTTCGTACTTGTGAAACGCTGTGATCCTCTTCAGAGTCGACAAAACCTGATAAGCATCATCTTCATCGGCATCTTCACCCTATAGACAGTTTGCAAAAGTGATTTTAACAGGAGACCAAAACTCTCAGCCTGGAGGTTCACAGAGATCTCATTTTAAAGTCTCCCAAAGATCTATGAGGTCAGGTTAAAACCGTTACAGGGCGCTCGGTGAAATACTTTGAAAATCAACATTTCCAGCCAACAGTGGTATTGGAATCCAGCATAAGACCTTATTACCTTTGGAACATTCAAAACATTTAGATATTTTGATGCCAATGTAAAAAAAAGAAACGTCAACTTAACCGAATATATTAAGCAAAATAAAAGTGTTTCTACAAGAATTTCATGAAAAACACGAATTTTCTTTGGTCTAACATAACCTTAGAGGCTTTAATGCTGATACTGGTACCTAAATTTTTTAGTTTATAAACCTAAACATAATTATTAACGAGGCTTATTAACTTTACATTAGCTTTTTAAATTTTTTTCTTAACTTGTTAACTTTCTTTTCAACTTAATATACAGTAGGTAATCTATCATTCAAGGGCTCATCTAATTGCCAGAATAAGATGTACAGCCATGTAGAAGGATCTAAGCTGAATGGCTGGATATAGATCTTGTGCTTCTAGACCTCACTGAGGGACGGGGGTGTGTGGAAGTGATGAAAAACGCCAACTTGGGTTTATCTTTCAGAAATAGTTAGGCAGCATTGCGATCTTAGATATTCATCTTCGAAGTTAACATTCATTCCAGCCCAAAGGAGAGGAAACCAAACCAACAGAAGGTCATTTTGGTTCCTACCTCTTGTAGAAAGTCCTCCAGTAGCCGGCTGAACTTGTCCACCAGCTCGTCCAGCAGCTGGGAGCGAGCGATGTCTACCCTGTTGAAGATGGTGAACTCCTCGTTGCAGAGGGCGTGGTACGTCTTGGAGCAGGACTCCAAAACTTCAGTGTCTGTGTGCTTCTCCACTATCTCCTTTATCTGACGCAGCAGGGCCTCCAGGTGCTGCAGGGCATCCACAAACCATAAACAGATCAATATCGAAGGCTAACTGGGGGAAAAATCTATTAGCAGCGATAACAAGCAGTAAGCCGACGTGTTTGGCTCCGGGCCTGTGGAACAAGCAGGGATTATTGGACGGGTAAGATAACAGGAGCTGGCGTGTTTTCAGTGTCACTGAGCTAATATCAGACGCATTAACAAGATAATTCATCCTAGAAAACAGACCTGCCCCCAAACAAGGTTGGCTTTTATTCAAAGATCAATAATTATTCAACATTCTTCAGACGCTATCATGATGGGTGGATCTTTTTGTTTTTTCCTTCTGTTTTCCAAACTAATGCTGCTAAATTGAACCTTTATAAGGGAAAAAAACCACTACAGATATTCCTTTAGGCTGATTGCTAATTCCTTATTATCAAAATAATAAGTCGCAAAATATATTAATTTATAAAGACAAAATAAAGTAAATGAATGTTTTCAACTTGAACTCAAAAGCTTTTTAATGATTATTTTCAGAGAATTGACTCTGGGTTGTTTCTTTAAGTGGAAACTAAGCATTATTTTGAATCAGAAATAAAAACTAATATTAGACCAATGATTTATTGTAAACAAAAGTATACCATTTATAAACAGATCATTTCAATAGGGTAATTATTTCTTATGAAAAACATAAACCCGGTTAGTTATTTCCACCAGTAAACCAATTCAGAATCCTCACTGGTTAAATCTGGCTTCTCTTCATTGGCTTCCTGTTAAATCCACAATAGAATTTAAAATCCTCCTTCTCACATATAAAGCCTTAAATGGCCAAGCTCCATCTGATATCAGAGATCTGATTGTTCCTTATGTTCCTAACAGAGCACTTCGCTCTCAATCTGCAGGTTTACTAGTGGTTCCTAGAACTTCTAAAAGTAGAATGGGAGGCAGATCTTTTAGTTATCAGGCTCCTCTCCTGTGGAACCAACTACCAGTTTTAGTCCGTGAGGCAGACACCCTGTCTACTTTTAAGGCTAGGCTTAAAACTTTCCTTTTTGATAAAGCTTATAGTTAGGGTGGCTCAGGTTATCCTGAGCTGTCTTTAAAGTTATGCTGCTATAGGCTTAGACTGCTGGAGGACATAGGGACCCCTTTTTCATCATTCTGCTTCATTCTATCTCTATTCTCCCACTCTGCAGAATCTGTTAGTTCAATCTCTAACGTTCTGCTCTCTCTGCTTTTTCTCATAGTAGCTTCATCTGGTCTGTTCCTGTTTGGCTGTGACTCCATCCTGGAGAGAAATATCAGCTGTGCTGCTGCCATCAACACCTTTGTTTCTAGATGTTGGAGCTTGGCCTGTTTTCCAGTGTAGTCCTGTTTCTCTGACTGTGACTAACTGGATGTGCTCTCTTCATCCTCTGACATGGGAGCTGGCTCGGAGCTCGTCTGCCTGGCTGTGTGTTTCCTGGACGGGGCCGCCTGTGGAGCTGGTTGACAGTTGCCTTTTGTATCTATGCTTCTTTTTCTATGTCTGCTTCTGTCTCCTTGAACCCCAGTGGGCCTCAGCAGATGGCCGCTCACACTGAGCCTGGTTCTGCTGGAGGTTTCTTCCTGTTCAAAGGGAGTTTTTCCTCTCCACTGTCACTACAAGCATGCTTAGTGTGAGGGATTGCTGAAGAGTCAATGAGTCGATGCAATCAGCTGGTTTTCCTTAGATAGAAAACTTTGAATCAATCTGACTGGATGAACTGGAAAGTGACCTGAGATGACATGTGAATTTGCGTTATAGAAATAAAATGAATAGAATTAAATTAATCGTCACATCTTTTTAACATGACACTGGACTCAACGACAGGCCGGTTAGACGATTGCCTTTAGTTTGAAAACCTGTCCTAATGTGATCAGCCGTACCTTCTCCAGACGTCCTGTGGTGTAAATCTCCAGGTCAAAGTACTGAGGCAGCTGTAACAGGTTGGTCACCTTCTCTGCATCAACAGCGTACTGTTGGGGGGGGGGGGGGGGGGGTAGGGGATAAAAATGCTCAACATTAAACTTTCTAGCAACATTTATCCAAAATAAAACAAACAGGATCTTTTTGCCGTCTTACCTTGGCCAGAAGAGGCGGTAGAGCTACAGCAAACAGTTCAGTGATTCGTGTCCGATCGTCCAGCTGCGTCTTCTTCTCTTTCGCCGTCATTACCTTAAGAGGAAAGGGAAACCAGTTAGACGGTCCACACCACTGCTTTGCTTCCAGTTCTGCAGAAATACCCTGCGATTTATAATCAAGGGATCCAGAGATGGCAAGAAACATGGAATCTATTTTCGACGGACAGAGAGCCTTGGTTTTTATTCACATTCAATACTTTAGAGTCCAATTAGCAATTAGCATTCCGGGTCTAAATGGAGAGATTACAGACACAAGAAATACTAAGAAAGAGGAAAGGAAGCAAGGATAGAAAGAAAAAAGGAAGGGAGCAAGGAATAAACAGGACGGGAACTGGATGAAAGAGAATGGATGGAATGAGGGAGGAAAGGATAAAAAGAAGGAAAGGAGGGAAGGAATGGAGCAAGGAAAAAAGGAGGGATTGAAGAAAGAATGGATAGAATGAGGAAGGAAAGGATGCAAAGAAGGAAGCAAGCAAAGGAAGGGAGCAAGAAACAAATGGGACGAGGAGAAGAATGGATAGAATGAGGGAGGAAAGGATGCAAAGAAGGAAGGAAGTGTTACACTTTTGAAAAGAAAAGTTTATGTTAGGATTAACTTTTATTATAGAAGCAATATCTTTTCCAGATGTTAATTTAGGTCTTATAAAGTGATCAAATCTATTTATTGTTCTACAATATGAGGAAACCCTGAATAGATACTGAGGCGTCTGAAGCTGTTTGTTCTCATCAGATCCCAGTAGAGTCTGCCTTAGCTTTAATAACAGGATCTACTGTAGCTCCTGGTTCTGCTGGGCCTCTCACCCTCTTTCCCGTTCCTCTTCCAACAGGCGGATGGCATTCAGCAGCCTGACGCACAGTGCACAGCATGATCTCAATCAAAGCTGTCTCTTGTCTGTCTGTAAGAGCTGAACACACCAAAGTCAACCAGTCAGCTTCATTTGGATCCAATCCAAGCTACAAAGCTTCAGCTGAAAGAAGCAGAGTCGTACCTTCCTCTCCTGGCATGGGGTCGTCCAGCAGTAAGCTGATCATACACTCCCAGTCTTTCAGTAGCTCTGCACCACATTCCCAGAGGGAGTCTACCAGGTAAGCTGCGTGCTCATGGAGCTACAGGGAAGCGCAAAGAAACTTGAACCACGCAATAAAAACCTGCTGTATCAGGAGAAACCAGAAGCAGAACCTACCTCACTCTCCAGGAAGAAAAAGACAGTGGTCTTGATGAGGTTGGCGTTAGGACTTTGTCTGCCTCTTCTTTTAGGGGCACCTTCCTCCTCTGGTTCTCGCTGACTGAACAATCTGTGAAGAAGTGGATCGTTACCAGACTCTGCAGACAAGAGGCCTCTTCAATCTACCCAGGATAAACCCTTTGAGGTCTAAACAGGTTGATGAACTGCTAGAATAAAACTTACTTCTTGTAGAGGAATTCTCCAGCTGCAATAGCAACCGGCCGGTGTGCCGAGTAGACCAAGTGATAGACGCTCTCGCAGTCCTCGGGCGTCAACACCTCATCTGTACTACTGCAGAGACAAACCAGGTGCATTAATAAAAGGTTCCTGCTCATCTAGAGAAACGTCAGTGTCAACAATAAATAAATAAAAACACATTTTCTAATCAAATCATTGCATCAGACCTCACATGTTCCCCACCCTGCTAAAGCATTTCCTCAGAATACCAGGGTTAGATCAGGGCTTACAAAGTAATGCTGCCCCTCCCCCATCTATTGCTGACTGCTTTTCCCAGGACGATTTCAGCGCCGCCTATCACTCATGGCTCAAAGTTTAGGGCTGAAACTAACAATTATTTTGCAAATCGATTAATCTGTTGATTAATTTTTCAATTAATCAAAGACTTTTAATCCAATTAAACCAGGTGAAACTCAAACTTTTCCACTTGTGGTGTTCTGGATAGAGCAGATTGACAGATGAAAAAGGTTTTTTAAATAAAAAATGTATATACAGTGTTTAACAATCTTAGTATAATTCCTGCTCTAAGTGAGTCGCTCTGTCAGCTAAAGGCACGTTTTAGAGTCTCTATACTCAAGTTAATGGTTAATCAATTACTGAATTAGGTGAACATAATTTCTATAATCTGATTAATCTAATTATTGCTTCAGCTCTACTAACAAAAACAAAAAAATACTGAGTACTGTGATGTGATTAAAAGAGCCAAAGGAAAATATTCTCTGCAGGAAGCAGAGGAAAATGAATCAATCTACCCAACAAATGTGTTTCTTTTTGTTTTAATCTTTTTGCAATGATAAAGCTATTATTGCTGTACAGCAGCAGGAGCAACTGTTGCTTTGTTTCTTTCAAATGAAAAAAGGTCAGACTGAATATTTTAGCAAATAGAAATCCACTTACTTTAAGACTAGCGTCAGCAGTTTAATTGCTTGTACTGCAACATCGTATTCCTTGTCAAGAGTCATGGAGACAATCCGGTCCTGAGAGAAAAGAGCAGAACGGGTCAACTTGGAGAATAATCTGGGTTATTAATAAATCCTTTTTAGTCACGATAAAAGCAGCCGGTTAAACTGAATATGATGTTTTAAATGAAAACACTTTCCGCCTCGGTGGACAGATGAATGACAGATGAAAAGGTGCTGTGTTAAAGTCGTCCAGCAGGTGGTGCTGACCTTAAAGCGACTGGTGAAGAGCTCCAGTCTTGCATTCAGCTCTCTGTTGTGGTAGAGGCCCTGCAGAGCTGTCAGACACTTGAGACGTACCTCTCCTTGCTGCAATCAAATCAGACGCAGCAGGCAATGTTTATCACAGTTTGCTGCACTCATCAACGCACATTTTAACAGATATGAGTAAGAGAAATATTTACTCCACACAATAACAGCTGCCAAATGGGAAAAACGTAAGAACAGCATACCTTATCATGCATGGTCCAACCCACATACTTCAGATAGCTGTCGTTGAGGAAGGCATCGCTGTACAGTTTCATCCACACGCCGATCTCCTCTATGCAGATGGCTCTGATTTCCGCTATAGAGTCTCTGTAAACGCAATTATTTATTCAGAAAAAGAAAAAATCTAGATTTCTTTAGGCAGGATTGTTTGCCAACAAATATTAATGTTAACTCGTACCGGTATCGATGAACAAACACTCCTTTGAAAATTGCATTCATCATGTTCTCAATTTCATCCTGATTCTCTTGGAGCTGAAATAAAGCACAGAGAGAAACTTTTTAAATACGTCAAACATGCACCTAAATGATCAGATGGTTAGTGGTCACCACAGGCCACTGGGATTAAAGCAATCCAGACAGATTACTGGTTTCATCTACTTTGTTTCTGAATAAACTAAGAATGAATGAAAGCAACACAAAACTCTGTCAAGCAGGCCTACTAAATACTAACATTAATCAGGAAATTTCAAAGTCATTAACATGCTTCCAGAAAAAATATTAATTTCTCCCTTCATGGCCGTTTAATCAGCATCCAACTCAAGTTTAATAAGCTGAAGTGATGCTGCATTTAACTGACACAATGATTAATTAGGTTGGACCTTTCCACATAACTCTAAACTGGTTCCCATGGTAACAGGGACCTCAGCATCCTTTTAAATGACAAAAAAATTTGTGTAAGTCTAAGGCTGTTTCTCAACATGTGTTCTTGTGCGTTCTCGTGAAACGTCATCAGCCCCAGCCTTACAAATTCCAATTCACAAGAACAGCAGACCGAGAATGGACAAATTCCCCGGATGTTGTTCTGGCCCATACTCCTTTACCCGTCTGCCGCGGCCAGGGCCGGTGTCGACCCGTCTGCCGCGGCCAGGGCCGGCGTCGACCCGTCTGCCGCGGCCAGGGCCGGCGTCGACCCGTCTGCCGCGGCCAGGGCCGGCGTCGACCCGTCCGCTGCAGTCCTCTCTCTGCATAGCCGTGTGTGAAGCACCGCTGGCTCTCGGTAAAATGTTCATTTTATTTGTGTTTATCCGACTGTTAATCATTATTCCCCAGCTAAATGAAAAAAGTCATAATTTAATATTATTATTATCTAGAGACTATTAATTCACTACGCTTCTGTTCCAGTTGACCCATATTTATTCTGCGTCCTCCCCGATCCAGACTTTCCTGTGTTCTTCTCAACAACGGACTTAGCAAGGACACAAGTCCGTACCGCGTTCTTGTGAATTGAGAGACGGCCTAAGACTAAGTCTTCCTCAGCTGGTTGTGAGTAAAAAAAAATCTTTTATAAGGAGCTGGAGGCCAGCTAACTGACTGAGATCCTGAAATTCATTTTGTTTGGTTCTAATCTGCCTCATTTCAGAAAAAAATACTAAACTGCAAAATTATAGGGCAGAGATTTCCTAACGTTATGATTCGCTGCTGAAAATAATTTCAAATCAAATTCAGAAAAAAGGATATTAGCTTTTTTTAATTTAATAATTTAAAAGCTAAATTATAAAAAAAAAACAGGTTTCAGGTTTCTACCCTAGTAAACATCTAACAGGAGGATAAACTCATTGCTTGTGGGCTGATCGGTAGTTTAAGTTGTAAAAGAGAGAAATCTAGAAGACTTAGCATTAGCCACACAGGGCTAATAGGTTAATACAAAATGAAAGCACTATTACTCACAACCGCTGCTCAACATCAATGAACCAAACTATCGATTCAAAACATAACTGTTCATCATATAAATAAATGGATGCAATTCATTTTCTCCTTATAATAGAAACAAGTTTTGGAGACATTGCTGTCTTTACAACGAGGGAAAATGAACCTCTTCAACTGAAGTACTAATAAACTACAGAAAAAAATAAGAAAAAGCTCAAGTTTAATATTCAATAGATTTCCGTCTGTTTAAAAGGAATCCAGCAACAGAAAATCTAATCAGGAATTTCTCCATTTGCAAGGGATCAAAAACGCTAACTTGCCCTCTAAAGGGGTTTTCTGTTCATTATTTTTCCGATTGTATCTCTGCTTCTGTCTCCTTGAACCCCAGTGGGCCTCAGCAGATGGCCGCTCACACTGAGCCTGGTTCTGCTGGACGTTTCTTCCTGTTTCCTCTCCACTGTCGCTACAAGCATGCTTAGTGTGAGGGATTGCTGAAGAGTCAATGAGTCGATGCAATCAGCTGGTTTTCCTTAGATAGAAAACTTTGAATCAATCTGACTGGATGATCTGGTGAACTGGAAAGTGACCTGAGATGACATTATGTGAATTGGCGCTATAGAAATAAACTGAATAGAATTGAAAAGTGAAGTTTATCTTCACGTTTGTGTCTTGGTGCCTGACTACAGTGGCTTGCAATAGAGAAAGATGAGATTCTGATACTTTGGTGGTAAAACATCTTTTAAAGGCACAGAGTTCATTCTAGTGAAGAAAAATTACAGATTAGGGAGAAAGAAAACCTCATTATGGGACAGTTTGGGCCTCATTTAGAAAATAAGACCTAAGAGTCACTTCTCTATTAGGAAAAACAAGTATTGATTAGCCTTAATGGAAGATCGCACCGTTGTTCTGGTATTAGTGCTAGAGCTGAGCGATAAACCAGATTTTCAGCACCATAACTGCCAACAAATTTCCAAAGTAGGTAAAATAAATCAATTTAATTCTGCGGTTTTTCCTGCGAGTGCTGGTGGCTGGTATTTCCTTCCCCTTTAAGACGGTAATGTGTGTAATCACGGGACTCCACCCATCCAGTCAGAAGCGTAAACAAATAGAACGGCAAATGAGCCACTGATCTAATAAACAGAGACAAATGAAGAAGCGTCTCACACAGCTGTAAAGGAAATGACATCAGTTATCCCGTGGAGCCGAGCAAGAGGAGAGATGAAGCCGAGCGCGCAGAGAAGAAGTCGAGAGCAGAGATGAAGCTGAGCGCGCAGAGAAGAAGTGGAGAGCGAGTTGTCGAAGTGGAGAGCGCAGCAGACCGGTTTTAGCTAGGGGGTGCGAGTTTAAACGATGCATATTGCTCTGGCACCCAGGAATAGGGCTGGGTATTGCTCAAAATTTTTCGGTTCCGGTACCAATACCCATACCTTCACTTCGATACCGGTTCCTGAACGATACTTTTTTCGATACCAGTTTTATCATATCAATTCGAAAAAAAAGAAAATTACACAACATAAAAAAGTACAAATCTTGAGTTTTATTTTAAGCTCTGATTTTTCCATTTACATTTTTCCTTACATAAAAAAAAATGTCAGTGTCTAATAATCACTGTTACATTGTGAGGACCTTTTTACTTAGCAGTTTTCCTTTAGAAAAATTACCATGTCTGACAAACAAGCCAGTTGAATGGGATCCTACTGACAGCGCACCGCTGGTATGTGGGGGTCTGAGCGGCTCCGACAGAAATATTGGAAGGCAGGATGAACTGACTGCACTGATTAAGTTTTCAGGTGGATTTTCCCACTTAAAAACATAATAAAACTACTTTATTCCCACTGATCACAGCAAATATAGCTGCAAGGCAGAGAAAGGATAGAGTAGCTCCGCCCAACGCGCGTCAGAGCCACTTTTCGACCGCGCAGCCAGAGCAGCAAAGCTTCTTCAGCCGCGCGTCAGAAGCTGCTACAAGCAGCAAAAAAGGAAGCAGCAGACGTGATTCTGCTGCTCCTGCTGCGTCCAGTTTGAAAGCAGCATGATTCACTCCGCTCTGGCTTTGCTCCGCCCACGGGCTGCTGAGAGGAGGATGGTCGCGCCGGCTGCGGTCCGCTCTTCTTGCAGTCAAACACCGAGCAACTTTCTGCTCTTAAATTATTTCCGTGCACGATGTATTGCATTGCGCACTATTGGCATCAGTCTTAATAAAGTGAAGCCGCACTTCTGACCTGGGGGGCATTTTAAAGGGGTTCCGCGACGCTCACAACCAGTTCACAACAGATACACATGGACCCTGGCTGTAGGCGGGACCGCCTGTGTATTTTTCCTGGATGACGCAATCACGTTAAGTGTTACAGCCAATCACCGAAACTTGGTACCGAAAGACGAGGCATGTTTCGATACTCTGTAGAACCGAAGCATTTCGGTCGGTACCAAAAAAGAATCGAAGTTCGGTACCCAGCCCTACCCAGGAAGCAGTGCAAGTTTAAAAGTTTAAGGCCAATTTATGCCTGCGCAACCGTCAAATCCGTCTCTGTGCGTGACCACGCCCTTCGTCGCCGTGCACCTGAAAAAAATCCCGACTACGCGCTGGACAGTGGCAAACCCGCACAGACCTCAAGCATAAGTGCGCAGAGAAAAGGCCGCCATTGGTCCTTGGTATGCCTTTCCGGCTGTCTGTATGGTCGTGGTGTCCCCAGAAATTCCAGGCCGACGGTGCAGAAGCATACCAGCAAAACTGGTTCGCGCTCAAACCCAGCGACATTTGATGTGTGCGGTTGCAGAAGTCTAATCAGGCCTTTAAGGGTCTTGCTCGGGGACCCAGAATGGTAGTCCGTGGGAGTGGGTTGTACTTACAACCTCAGGATTCCAAGCTCTATGCCCTAGCCACTCCCCTAGTTATAACATTATGAGAATAAAGTTGTATTTTATGACAACTCTTTCAAGAATCTCTGTCTTCCCTAAAATCAGGAATGCCGAGCATCTTTTGAAATTATACTTTGGCATCAGCTTCACAAATAAGGAAATATTTTATCATATTATTATTATTATCAGCATCAGAACTGCTTTATTTTGATTGTACTTGGAACGTTAGCTAAAGCTTTGGTGAGCTGAGCAACTGGGTGTCTGCATCACTGCAGCCTTCATGACAGAAGGAACGCCGCAATCTGGCAAACACTGATGGGTCAGTTTCAGGGCTGGACGACTAAAATTATCTCCACCTATTTCTTTATTTACATGATATATTTAAAACAAAACGTCAGGAAGACTTTAAGGAATTCCCACAAAGACAAATATTCTGCCACGTTTTATAGATCTCCTCGAACGTTTCAGAAAAATTTGATTAAAAAAAGGATTCAAAGGTCAGTAAAAAAAAAATGCTCCAACCATAAACAGTAATATATATTACATATCAGAAACATGATGTCACCGTTACTCAGTTACATCACATCTCAATATATTTCAATATTAAATAATTGTCCACCCCTGCTAAGTTTATAATATTTGGGGCACAGCTTAGTCTGGGTGAATAGTGAACCTGTTTAGTATTGAAATATAAATTATTTTAACCACCAAGGAACCTTCCATTAGTGGGGAACTTAAAAAAAGCCACATTATCCAATAACTCGTTCACATAAGACAGACAGCAGTCAATGATCAGCCGGTTTTAATGCTACAGATAAGACCAGTAAGATATTAAACTGTCCAGTGTTTTTATAACTCCTGATCCTCAGTCTGCCGCTACATCAGTTACTGCTGCCTCTGAACGTCTCCCCAGGCTTCCTGTAGAGTTAGCTGGGATCCTGCTCACCTCTTTACGCTTTTGGAGGAGAAGCTCCAGCCTGTCGTTGGCTCTTTTAGCAACCATTTTATTCCTCTCTGCGTCATACTGGCGCTGGGTGTTGTCCATATTAATGCTCAGGTTTAGAGCTACATTCACCAGGGCTGTCATCAGCTTCATGGCTGTCAGGGGAAAAGAAAAAAGAGACATCGAAACCAACGTTAGCCCCTATTGAGTTCCGTAGATGAAAATCATTGTTGAGGATATAAAGTCAGGTGTGTGAACTGATTGAGAAACAAAAACCTCATCTGTATTTCTGAAATGTGCAGTAACTATGTGAATATAGCAGGAACCGGATCTTTTAGATACACCAAGAAGGAAATCTGCGACTGGAAATGTCTGATTTTCAGCTTAAATGACCCTGGTCTGTTCGAAACCAAGAAAAACAGACGTTTTACAAGTCAGTGAATGCATCAAGCTAAGCTCTACCAGGTTGAGCTGACAGGAACACTTTTTCGGTGTGGAAGTTGCTATTGAGAGAAGCGATCCACAATTAACAACAATCAGTGTGAGTAAGGTGTTAAAGAACCAAGAAAAATGAAATAATTCGGCACTTAAACGCTCATGAGCTCATTCATTCGGTGAAGGTTTAAATATTTGGAAAATTTTAGCATATTCAGCAGTTATTAGTGTTTTATCGGGTATTTATTAATGCCTGTTGCATTAAGATAAGATTCACATATTGGCAGTATCAGTTGTTACAAATAATCTGTATCGACCCAAATCAGAATCAGCATGTCAGGCTTTTCAGAGATCAGAAAGAAAAGATAGAAACTGAACGTTATTGATCTCACATTGGAGAAATTCACTCTGCATTTAACCCATCCCCTTAGGGAGCAGTGGGCTGCCACTGTGCGGCGCCTGGGGAGCAGTGTGGAGTTAAAGGTCTTGCTCAGAGACCCAGAGTGGAGGCTGGGGGATCAAACGAGGTACTTTCAGCCTTCCCAGAGCACAAGCACACTGCTCTAACCAATGAACCAACACTCCCAGGGCTCGATGTCAACCATCGCCTGGGGCAAGTAGTTTTTTGTCGGGAGAGTACAAATTTCACTGCATTTGCTCGCTGGGCTTACTTTAAAATCACCGACATTCGCTGAAAACGACCCACAAGCGTTGCCGGCGCCATTTTTGTTGTTTTTTACCCATTCTCGCGTGATTTAAAAAAGCCGGGTGATTTTCAGCCAGATGGGGTGTTTTTGTCCCCCTAGCGGTAATTTTGATGTAGTTACCAAAACGACAAACAAGCTAGAAAGCGCTAGCCTCGTGAGACCATCCTGATCTCGCGAGCTTTCGAGATTTCACTCGTTAATCAGTCTGGAGACTCTCCGTTGAAGAAAATTTGGAGCCGTTCGCCAAACGAACGTCCAACCAGCGTTGGCTTTGAGGCGGGTTGAGGCGTGACGCAACGAGAAGCGTGACAGTTCAGTCTAAAGAACATGGCGGCTTCAGTCGATGAAACTAGCGTTAGCATGGCTATCGAGCAAGTTTTATCAGAATTACAGAGTATTTCTTCACTGAAAGAAGAGCAAAACACTGCTCTGGAGGCTTTTCTCAGAGGAAAAGATGTTTTTGCTCTTCTCCCGACTGGTTTCGGCAAGAGTTTGATCTATCAATTGGCTCCTCTTCGTCGTCGCTCTGTTAGTACGTCATATGCTTTGTTGATCTGATTGGTTTATTTGGCCCGTCTATCACCAACATAGGCCAATCAGCTAACCAGTATTTTCGCTCCTTCCCAAAATTACTTCAACGGAAGGTTTCCAGATGGATATGCGGAGCAAATCCATCTGGCGGAGTCAGGTTAAGAAAGCGCTATCATATGGCAGTCTGCTGTACAGTGATGCAGGTCATACATTAAAAAATGATCATTAAATATTTTTCTCTCAGACATTGGAGAGGTGCATTTAAATGTTATAGAGCTAAACATGTTAAATTGGTGACCTGTTATGTTATTATTGTCTTGTTGCTGCATTTATTTTGTCAGGGAAAACTAATCCTGAGTCAGTTAAAAGTCAGTTCTGAAATTCTGAAAATTCTGAAATGATGTCAGACTGTGGAAACCCTGTATAAAATAACTGTATAATGACTCTCTAGACAAGTCACATTATATTAATAGTATTATCTTGTATAAACATACAGTTACTCTAAAATAAAAGTTATTCATTTGTGATAGGGCTGGGCGATATAGAAAAAAAGCTTATCGATAAAAAAAAATGCATATTGATCGATATCGATAATTATTGAAAAGATTTGAAACCATATTTTATGTGCAGCTCTGTCTGGACTTTTTATAATATTGCTAAATGATTTAATTTTAATAAAAAACACAAACACAGACTTCCAATTAAATATTTATTTAACCAACTTTTTTAACCATAACATAATTGTTTTAAAGAAAAATAACTTAAGAGACCTGAGTTATGTTATTAAATACTGACAAAGAATAAACTAAAGTGACCAGAAAAGTGACCAAAATAAATATAACAGATAAATAAATGCCCCCCCACCGCCGCCGCCGCCCCCGTTTCCTGCTTTAACCTGAGTTCTTACTTTGAAGTTTCTGGCCCCTCAGCATTTTTCTCTCAATTGTTAGAACTACGTGGGAAACTGCCCACAACTGAATATATATATATATATTTTCCCGACATTCCCGAAGATTCCTCGGAGGAGAGCCGCGCCGGGGCCTACACAGCTCGTACTCCTGCGGGTGTGAGCGGCTGAGATGATAAAAAAAAAAGTTGGTTGTGTTATCAGACTTGGTTTTCACTGGTTCCCGACACATTTTACAGATGACTGTGGTGTGTTTTTTTCCTTTTTGGTCCGACTTGCCATGACCGAAATACTGCCAGACTGCCGAACTACAAAAACCTTCTTTGAAACAATTTCCTCCGCCTCTCCTTGCTGCGACATCTTTATGTGCTCTGTGCTGTGGTTTGAGAGGGCGGCGCTTAGTGACGGTGTGCCTGGGTCCGCGATTGTGATTGGTTGGGAGGAAGCAGTGACTAGCATAAACCTACATGCTAGGCTACAATGAGAAGGAAGGAAAAGTGCGTTTCTTTTTTATCGAACTTTTATCGACTCTCTTTTTTTCTATTGCGCCACACGTCTATCAATCGATATATATCGTTATTGAATTAGCGCCCAGCCCTAATTTGTGACATTGACTTCTGTCTCGTGATTTATCTAAAGTTTTTAACCTGTCAAGTTTTTTTTTTGGGATTTTTAACATTACAATTTATATTTTTCCAACCATAAAACAGTTTAAAGCAAAGTTTAGTTTGAAAAGAATGTGCAGGAAGGATTGAAAAGCATGTTAACACGGTAATGTAGGCTTGAGTTCATTATCTGACGCATGCAGATACACACCAGGAACCTGGAAACTTACCGAATTACAAAAAACATTTAAAAAAACAAACATGTTTCTTTAATATATATACAAAAATGAGTATTAGGAACTATATTTATCAAACATTATACTGGGCAAGTAAAAATTGTTTCTGGGCAAATGAAATGTGAAAATCCTTAACGTCAACCCCTGACTCCCCACCCCAGGAATCAGTGATCAGCCAGAAACCAGCATTCGATGCCCAACATCTTCTATCCTATTATTCTCCCATCATTTCTTATGTCAGAATCCTCAGAAATCGATCAGAGATCAAAGCATTAGACAAACATGTGATCGGACTGGTTTAAATAACGGCTGCGCTGTCTGTGTAGTTCAAACACAATAACAGCATTAATGGAGGAAACAGTGAATAAAACCCAAATAATTAATTAAACCTGCTGTGGGTAGAGTTGGACAACTTTTGTCATTTTAAAAACACAGTGTATTTCAATCAATTAATCTAAGTGTGTGTTTTAAGTTTAAAACACACAAACTATTTGATTTTAAGATGGGCAGAAATCAAAGAGTCAATTTTCTTGAAACTGGCAGTGAAAGTAATAAGTAAGAAACAACATTTAGTAGATTTTTCCCCCTGTCCCTTAAATGCAGCAGAGTCAAGAACTAAGACTATTTTCTCTCTATAAACACATCAACCGAGGACAGGTACCTTTATGCTCTACTAGACTTTAACAGAACGGAAAACAACAAAGGAAAACGTGGTTTGATAAATTTAGATGATCTTGTTTTATGTTTTAAAACATTATTGGTTCTTAATAAATAAGAAAAAAGTATTATCATTAAAAACAGCAGAGCAGATTTCAAAGGACACCTAAAATAGAAATGATCAGTAAAAGCCTGATAATGCATCCATTTTCGCTCTTCTATTACTAAACACCTTAAGAAGTTGCTAATCATGCCTCAAAGCCCAACAATCAAGCTTCCTGGATAAAGAAGGCTACTTTTACCTGCCAGCGTTGAGGTGTGTCTGAAGGCTCGGACTTGTGAATCTGATAGTCCAGTGAGGAGGGAGATGACCGTGTCCATCATGTACTCGTCGTAGATGATGCTGTACTGACACTGACGCACTAGCACAGAAATGAATTCACAAAAGCTGGTTTTGAACTTCTTCCACTGAGGCCCAGCTATGGTTAGAGGGTAGTCACCACTGTCCTACAAAGGAAGACAACAAGACACTGAAAAACGACATCCAAAATAAACAGAAATAAAGCAAAAAGACCGAATGGGTGTAAAATTTACCTCATCAAATTCCTCCGTCATTCGTCGGATGATCTCAGAGTTCTGCATGTTGCGAAACATTTCTCCACTCACCACACCTGATGGATGAAGGCTAGTTAGAGCACTGGGATAAAAGATCAACAGCCTGATAAAAAACAGATGCTGTGTTTACAAACCTTTACACCCTGAGCACTGGATGAAGAAATTGATGAGATCTAGCAGAGCAACATCTCTGTCATGTTTGTAAGACTCGATCCATTCATCAACAACAGACTGCGGACAAAGAGAAATTAGCTCATTAAAAATCCGTAGCGGTTCCTTCTTACCAAAACCTTTTTAAATCCCGTTCGAGCTTTACCTGCATTGCACTCCTGCCCACTTTCACCACCTCGAACAGCATCATGTTCTCCATGCCGTTCTCTTGGTGGTGGCCATTTATGCGGCCTGCGCCCTTCCCGCCTTTGCCTTTCTCCCCCGCCGCCTTCTTCCCTTTCTTTCCACCCTGCCAAACATATGGAGAACCAAAAAGAGGCGTGTTTAAAAAACACAACCGAACACGTCCGCCATCACACGTGAGGAGGGTTTACACCCAGCTATGTACCTTTCCTTTAGCTGGAATTCCACCTCTGCCATCGAGATCCTCAGAGAAGTCTGTGTCTGAGGAGAATCTGGTATCTGTGTCCCTGTTGAAAGATTGAACATTTAATACCAATATAGTTATAAAGGCGCACTGAGATTTTAAAACCACTACAGTTTTAAAGTCGTAGGTAAGCGGCTGTTCTAAAGGTTGCATTTCCAAATTCTCCTGAGTGGTTCACGACTATACACGAGTGAAGAAAGTGAATGTGATTGGTCGATTATCAAGGGGGCGGATTTGTTCACATCTTTTTGGTTGTGGCCGGTTTGTCGGAAGCATCTTGCTAGCCAGTTAGCAACTTAGTGCTAGTAGGTTCCAAATGGGAAATGGTCTGCCTGGCTGTGTTTCCTGGATGGTGCCGCCTCTTACAGTTGCTTTTTCTATTTCTGCTTCTGTCTCCTTGAACCCCAGTGGGCCTCAGCAGATGGCCGCTCACACTGAGCCTGGTTCTGCTGGAGGTTTCTTCCTGTTCAAAGGGAGTTTTTCCTCTCCACTGTCGCTACAAGCATGCTTAGTGTGAGGGATTGCTGAAGAGTCAATGAGTCGATGCAATCAGCTGGTTTTCCTTAGATAGAAAACTTTCAATCAATCTGACTGGATGATCTGGTGAACTGGAAAGTGACCTGAGATGACATGATATGAATTGGAGCTATAGAAATAAACTGAATAGAATTTAATTGAAATTCCATTGGGACCAAGTAGCACTAAATTGGTGACTTAGAAACGACACTGTCAAGGAACGCTATGGACAGCGGAAACATGCAAGAGGAGGAGAGTTTAGTGTCGGAGGTCGTGGATGAGTCTCCTCCGTCATCCATTTTTTATTTAGAGGAGGAAAGCGGGGACGAAGATGTTGTGGAAGAGGACGCCAGGGCGGCAGAAGCTTGGTTTGGTGTAGAAGGCTTCCAGCCGTACATGTTTGAGCCC
Source organism: Cyprinodon diabolis (assembly GCA_030533445.1). NCBI lineage: Eukaryota > Metazoa > Chordata > Actinopteri > Cyprinodontiformes > Cyprinodontidae > Cyprinodon > Cyprinodon diabolis. Next base: position 1,802,344 of record CM060084.1, read on the forward strand.
TTGCCTCGCAATGCAGCCAGTTCTGTTAGCTCTACGCCTGCCGAAGACACAGACGTCCATCCCCGTGAACACTGGGACGCAACTCAATGGGAAAGGAAAGGATTCTGATTTCAACCGTTGCGTATATTAGCTGCGACACATGAATCAAGATGCTATGACCAGAAAAATTAGATTGACAGATGACTATTGATACATGATTGGCCGAATTTAGGTGTTCAGGCTGACGTATAACTAACTGGCCTGCTGAAGATAAAGAAAGAAAAACATATTTTAAGACATGATTTTTTTTAAATAGAAATTTTCTAAATTTTGGGACAATATCGTCTGGTAAAGAGTACATTTATATACACGTTTAAGCCAGAATGATTTGACATTCAAATATGATTTCCCTACGACTTTTAAATTCCCAGCTTGTAAAGATCAGTGCAAATTGTTAGGGTTATAATGCTCTAATCTTTGAGCAGTATTTCCACTTTTGGTTTTGTAATTTTTCTGCTTTTTTTCTTCTCATGCACTCAAGAGCCCTTTAAATTTGAAATCAAAACTTTGAATCAGGATATCATCGCAATTTTATGTTCTCTATTTTTTTTGTAGGTCATACTGTGATATATATGGTGTATCGCTATATAGCCCAAACATATAGCAATGTTAGATTTTCTCCATATCGCCCAAGCCTGTTTTAACGTTTAGCTGTACAGAGCTGAGTAATAAAGCCTTTCTAACCCCTTGCTCACACTGGCTCCGGTGCGGTTACCGAGCCGATGGAGACCGCAACTCCCGCACACCCCCTCTCACACCGCCCTTTTGACTACGGTGCGGTGCGGGTCTGCGGCTCCGGCAACAGGTCCGGAGATTTAACAGAAGTTCACTTGAGTTCACATAACTTCACGCGATAACACGGCCCAAATAAGGATATTTGCGAGAGCTTGTTGCGGAGGGCTCCGGCACGCCGCAAGGATAGCTTTCTTGCTGAATTTTCCGCAGCGCCGGAGTGTCTCGGTAACCGCAGCCGGACAGCTCAGCAGCCGGTGAGAGAGGTTTACGTCTTTTTAATGACTTGGAATCACTGCGGCGCCGCACCCACCGCACCGCAACGGTAAGACCGGAGTCGGTGTGAGCCAGGGGTAACTGGCTTTAAATGAAAATAAAAAAGCAACAACAGATAAAAGCGGGTACTTACTGAGGGTAGGCGAACTCTGGTGGTATTTCTGGTGCTGCTATCATTTCTGTAACATCTTCTGGTTAACGTCAACTTTACAACTGACTTGAGATTCTTCGCAAAAAAAGAGATAGGGGGGGTTGCATGTGACCTGGGGAGTAGAAAAAGATTTCAAGAACCACTCAAGGTCATCGTAATAAATACCTCAAATAATACCATCAAACACATAGAAAACCATAACAAGATAACATCAAAGTCTCTGTGGGGAGCAAACAATTCGTAGATGGGGGAGAAAAAAAAAAAGTTTCACATGGTAACAGGGGGCGGACACAAACGCTACTGTCATGCCTGCTGTCCTCCTATTGGCTGCAGCTTTCATCTTTGCTCTGGTTAGAGGAAAACGTCATACATGGAAGCTGAGGGTTTCATCCTCCATGACCAAATATGGCACTGTCCAGTCCGCCCATACATATGAAAACCAATCAAAGGGCAGGATCAACATCAACAGGCCACAGAAAAAAAAAGCATTGCATGATCTGAAGTAGAAATTCATGCACATCACATAGAGTGAGCAGAACTTTATATGTTTTGATTGTTGTAAGTAATAAATGCAAACGTTTCCTTAGATCTGAGAAGCTCTGATGAGAAATGTGCTCAGTCCTGGGAGGGAAAACAAACCCCCCCGTTAAGAGACGTATACTTATAAATATGTAGGTAAAAAAAGATGTGAATTTAAAGAAATTACTGCAATAAAATAAAGCAATCCTGGTGTTTTACATCAACAAAGCTGCCCAACAAAGAATATGATTGTATAATATTAATGCTCAGCATTAGCTTTAAAGAAGCACAGGTGTGAACGGAGGAAAACTGCCTTCAGGAGCATTTGTGTGACTTTATAAATCAATAGTTAAAGCAGTATTTCTAAGGTGATGTTATTACGTGCGTTTCGCCCCGCTCGTGATGGGGTCCTACCTGACAAGCCCGCACGGTTCTCTGGGTGTAGACCGAAAAGTGGCGCCAAATCGGACAGCAGCGATTTATAAAGTTACAGAGAAGCGACGGAGTCTCGTTTAGAAATAAGCGAAGCCATGAAACCAAGGCCAGAATCAACCGAATCCGGAGCGGGTTTCCAAAACCCCGCCGGCTCGGTTCGCTCCCGCCACGCCGCCGCCGCTGCGCTCTTCGTCGGCTGCTGTCAGAAATTGACGCCGGTGCGCCGCTGATGCTAGCGCCGCCAGCTAACCCACCGTCTCCGCGTCTTTTCCTCGACGTCAGCTAGTTGAGACCTGATGAACTGAGCATGCACGACTCGGCAAAACCTCACCGTTTGTGTACGATTAAACCCGAATAAACAAACATTAACCAAGCATTTTATCCAGATTAGCAATATAGAACATCGCTACGTCTATATAACCAGATCATAACAACAAAACAACGTAAGCTCTACTGTAGTAGCCTGAGCTAAAATATAGAGCCATTACAGAATGACGCTAAACAGCTATTTCTCTATGGGCATTAGATGCCTGGTGAGTGCATATCACACATAGACAAATTTCCCTCTAATTAATAAAGTATAAACAGCCAAACAGGAAACAACAAGCTGAGAACAAGTATCGCTACTTAGCTTGGTTAGCAGCTAGCGCTAGCCTTACCTAAAAAAAACATCACGTCCTTGCGTCCTCCATCTTGCCTCGGGAGTTCCAGTACCGTATTGCATAAGCAGCAAACACTTTGTTTACAAATAAATAGCGGATTTGTGGACATATAAGACAATTAAAGCGCCTTTTTATTTTGAAAATCGTTTAATTACAGCAGTTGTGCCGAAAATCGACCAAGCTAACCTGCTAGCGACCAAATTAGCCGTGTACCGCGAGCTAGCGCAGCGACTGGGTTCAGGCAGACATCCGCGCTCTGGGCTCCACCACAGCTAGCCTGGCTAGCAAAATACAAATCAACTAAGTTCCACATAGCTCTCCGCCATTTTACGGCTAACTTACCTTGTTGTACAGTGTTGTTGGGGCACAATCGTAACTTTTATTATTCCTAGACAGTTTCTTCCTCCACCCCGCTGGAAATCTGTTTAAAAAAGAGTTTAAAAGTCGCGGTCAGAGGCAGTTTCGGACGTTCTCACCCCGCTCTCTCCGTAGTTCGGTTTGTTGTTTCGACGACCTAGGAGGAGGAAATCCTGGTGCAGAGCTGCCACCTAGCGGCCACATCGACCACGTTAGAAACAAAGCCGATGGCCTGACACCTAGTGGTTGCTGACATGTACTGCCTCTCGATCGTATGTGGCTGATAGAAAAAAAAAAACTTGTCATACAAAAATATATACAAAAAATACACGAGTACAGAAAACAAAATTTGGTTTTATACAGTTTTCATGATATTTCCATTTCTTAAAGTGCAGCAGAGATCAAATGTAAACAGCGTGGGAGAAAAAAACATGGTGCAAAAAAACGCATTAATGTGGAAATTCAGAGAATTAATATACATGGTGCAAACATGCAGTATTTTTGTTTCGTGTAATCAGATACATCAGGGGTCTTTAATGTTTTCCAGGCCAAGGACCCCAAACTGATGGTGAGATGGAGCGGGGACCCCCTAATTATATATTGTATGAAATAGTGTTCTATCAAACTGGTCCTATAGTCACTCTATTACAGATAGAGTAATGTAACTAAAGTAATTTCTTACTGGGATTATTAAAGTATTTCTGATTCCTGGTTGATGGGACAGGTGTTGTGAATTAGACACGAATGTGAGCATTGATGACTGAAAGACATCTTCTGCCTCCATTTATCTGTTAACTACAGTGTGTTGATTTTATGTTAATGTGGATTTAAAGACATTTCAATTAGTGGAAAAATTGGGGAATATAAAAAAAAAGTCTAATCAACCAAAACTTTCACGACCTCCATGCACCCCCTGTTGAAAACTTCCGTGATAGGGGAAGGATCAGAATCAGGATCAAGTTTATTTCCAAGTAGGTTTCCACTTACAATGAATTGGACTTGGTGTTGATGGTGCAGAACAATTATATATATATATATATACAGAATCTATAGCTATATACAGGAGCGGATTTGGGGCCCTCTGAATGGAGAAGGCAACACATAAACAGCCCCATTCTCCAGATAGAGAAATGTTAATAGAATAGACATCCATTATCTGTTCTAGGTTGTGTCCCTCTCTTCTTGTCCCTTTTCTTCTTGTTTTCCTCTCTATGTTTTGTACTCAGCTGACTTTTCATGCTGTCTCTAAAGGAATGAAAGATTTTTTCCAAGCACTAAGCTCACTTAGCTGATTGCTCCTTCCTGTGTTTCCAAAAAGGCCAAAGTAAATAACCCAGTCCTTCTTTTCACTGTAGACAAGCCATGATCTGCTTATCTGTTCTCCATTTTTCATTTGGATGAAATAATAGCTGCATGAATCCTGACAGCAGACAAGATAGAGAGAGCAGGAGGCGGGGTTACCAATCTACTTGCTCTGGAGAGCAGAGTTCGCTGCTTTTAGATGTTGTCTCCAAAGTCTCCAGTAGCAGAAAAAAGTCTCTAGATTTGGCGCTAGGAGCTTTTTAGAAATCAAAGTGCTAGAGGGGTCTGAAAAGTGGCTAAATATAGCGACTAAAGCGCTAAGTTGGCAACACTGCTCTTTGCATGGTTTGTTTTCAAATGGTTTGCTGCTGTCTGTTTGGACCTTTCTGAACATGTGCAGCAAATGGACTGATCCAATATGGTGGACACTGAAGGGGGGGCTGAGACACACTTATTATCAGCATTCTGATGGCATTTTAGGGAAAACATGAGCACAAATAAGGAATAGTTGTATTAACCATACATGAAAATAGAGTTTTATGGGGCCCCCAGGAACTTGGGGCACTAGGCAACTGCCTAGTATTGCTGAATGGTAAATCTTTCAATATAAAACATGGGCAGCAAGTCCTGTCTAATTATGAAACATTTATAGTCACATTTCTTGTGTTTTTAGCCATTGAAAACCACCAAGGCTGAGTATTTGAAATACCCCCCGTGTCATTCCCTCGTCCAACAGGATGTACAATCAATATCATACATCTACAAAAATGTTCACCATTAATCAGCTCTCAGTTTCATGTATCTTAATCAGAGCAGAATAGTGAATAAAATCACTTTTCCATAGATTTTACAAATAATACCACTGAGGCATCCTAATATCTTCAGTTTTTAATCGGCTTTATTATATCCTAAAATTAATATTCAAACAATAAAATACAGACAGCTCTGAATAAATTAGAGATTGTATTTATTTACACAATATTTTGCACATTAAGAATGATTAGATTTACCATGACTAGATCAAACACAAACGTAAAGAAAGGGAAATCTTAGTGAAAATATGGATTGGTCTAAAATGTTTATTTACAAGTAGCCCTAATAAAGCAAAACAAAAACTCTGGTTACATAAAATATCAAGAAAACAGCTACTTACCATTAAAGTCATTGTAAAAATAAGTATCTGATTGATTAAAATACATTTACAACTATATCACAGGTTATCCGATATACATGCATTATTAAATTACAACCTCGCTCATCTAGAATCAATATGTTTAAACATAGTTTATCAGTGGAAAGAAGGCAGGATATACCTGGTAGTTGAACAAACATCACAATCGGTCATATTGTCAAATAATCCTAGCATGAATGTCAGTTTATTCTGAGTAAAATCTAGAACAGCCCTATAGGGAGGCCATAGTGTTACCTTTCTCTCTCTCCACCATGTTGCAGAGGTCAGAAGAAAAAAACAAAACAAAAACAAAGCAGCATTTATGTTAAAGAACGGGTTCTATTTTCCCTTAAGCAATGTAGGTTTTGATTTTTTGTGCAATGGCTCCACAGCAGATTGGACATTTGACGAGTGACTCGGAGCACTGCTTGCAACTGACCAGATGACCGCATGGCAGGAAGACGATGCAAATATCTCTATCCATGCAGATTTTACACTGTTTTTCCCTCTGCAGCTTCCTCAGCTTCTCCATTGGGTCCTCTTCTAAAGGAAATGGATACAAATTATTAAATGTCTGCTATACAAACAGACATAATTGACATTTCTTTAGTTTTGACTCAGGGTTAGAAAAATACCTTCTTCACAGGCTGTAAATCCATCTTCCTGACTTGGAGCCTGTATAGAAAATGAAGATGTTACCATAGATGCAGAAAACAAGAAGAGGAATCCCAGTAATGTTGAAATACCTAAAGTGACATTAGGATTAGCAATCCATTGGTTTCCAATAGAACACGCTGGATAGAGCGAATGTTAAGCTGCTAAACATGCAGGATTGTGTTTAAAATGATGAATGACGAGGCGTTCTAACGACAACTGACCAACAGGGTCAGAAACGGTTATAATCAGCTGACAAATAAGACCTAAAATATATTAGAACAAACGTTGTGTCTATATATATATATACAGTGGGGCAAAAAAGTATTTAGTCAGCCACCAATAGTGCAAGTTCTCCCACTTAAAAAGATGAGAGGCCGGTCATTTTCATCATAGATATACCTCAACTATGAGAGACAAAATGAGAAAAAAAAAAATCCAGAAAATCACATTGTCTGATTTTTAAAGAATTTATTTGCAAAATATGGTGGAAAATAAGTATTTGGTCAATAACAAAAGTTCATCTCAATACTTTGTTATATACCCTTTGTTGGCAATGACAGAGATCAAACGTTTTCTGTAAGTCTTCACAAGGTTTTCACACACTGTTGCTGGTATTTTGGCCCATTCCTCCATGCAGATCTCCTCTAGAGCAGTGATGTTCTGGGGCTGTCGCTGGGCAACACGGACTTTCAACTCCCTCCAAAGATTTTCTATGGGGTTGAGATCTGGAGACTGGCTAGGCCACTCCAGGACCTTGAAATGCTTCTTACGAAGCCACTCCTTCGTTACCCGGGCGGTGTGTTTGGGATCATTGTCATGCTGAAAGACCCAGCCACGTTTCATCTTCAATGCCCTTGCTGATGGAAGGAGGTTTTCACTCATAATTTGACGATACATGGCCCCATTCATTGTTTCCTTCACACGGATCAGTCGTCCTGGTCCCTTAGCAGAAAAACAGCCCCAAAGCATGATGTTTCCACCCCCATGCTTCACTGTAGGTATGGTTTTCTTTGGATGCAACTCAGCATTCTCTCTCCTCCAAACACGACGAGTAGAGTTTTTACCAAAAAGTTCTATTTTGGTTTCATCTGACCATATGATATTCTCCCAGTCATCGTCTGGATCATCCAAATGCTCTCTAGCAAACTTGAGACGGGCCTTGACATGTACTGGCTTAAGCAGGGGGACACGTCTGGCACTGCAGGATTTGAGTCCCTGGCGGCGTAGTGTGTTACTGATGGTAGCCTTTGTTACTTTGGTCCCAGCTCTCTGCAGGTCATTCACTAGGTCCCCCCGTGTGGTTCTGGGATTTTTACTCACCGTTCTTGTGATCATTTTGACCCCACGGGGTGAGATCTTGCGTGGAGCCCCAGATGGAGGAAGATTATCAGTGGTCTTGTATGTTTTCCATTTTCTAATAATTGATCCCACAGTTGATTTCTTCACACCAAGCTGTTTACCTATTGCAGATTCAGACTTCCCAGCCCGGTGCAGGTCTATAATTTTGTTTCGGGTGTCCTTTGACAGCTCTCTAGTTTTGGCCATGGTGGAGTTTAGAGTGTGACTGTTTGAGGTTGTGGACAGGTGTCTTTTATACTGATAACGGGTTCAAACAGGTGCCATTAATGAAGGTAACGAGTGGAGGACAGAGGAGCCTCTTACAGAAGAAGTTACAGGTCTGTGAGAGCCAGAAATCTTGCTTGTTTGTAAATGACCAAATACTTATTTTCCACCATATTTTGCAAATAAATTCTTTAAAAATCAGACAATGTGATTTTCTGGATTTTTTTTTCTCATTTTGTCTCTCATAGTTGAGGTATATCTATGATGAAAATTACCGGCCTCTCTCATCTTTTTAAGTGGGAGAACTTGCACTATTGGTGGCTGACTAAATACTTTTTTGCCCCACTGTATATATATCATATATATATTAATCTTACTGTAATCTTGGAACTAATCTAGATTAAAATGGCTGATTTGAATTCTGCTAAAGGTCTATCGAATCAGAATTACTTTATTAATCCCTTGCAGGACATTGTGTGCAATTTTTTACAGATAAGAGAAAAATAAGACTGAGTACAAATAAGAAATAAGAATAAAATTAGGGGGAAAAAAATAAAACAATGGTATGAATGAATGAATCAAACTGCTTGAGAAGCTTTTCTACTTCATATACTATGATAACTGGTGGTGAAAATAATTTCCAATAAGATATATTTGTGTTTAATAAGTGTTTATTCAGATTAACATGAATTCTGTGATTAACTGTTTATAGTCAGTAACTTTGCGTCAGTCGGTTCAAACTCTAGTTCTCCTTTTTCCACCAGTCACTCAGGCAGTCATTGTGATGTCATGAGAGGCTGCAGTGGCAGCAAGGGCTGCTGGGTAATGTCAAAATGGGGAAAACATTTTTTTGTTAAACCGGGTTGTTTATGTTGGTAGTCTGTTCGTGCTAAGCTAACATTATGTTCTGGAGGTTGCAGCTGTAAATGTTAACATTGGCAGCATCGGAAGAATGTTTCACCAGTGGCATAAAGGAAGAAGCATTTCCTAGTTTATTTGTATTACATAAACAAAGAGCATCGCTGCTGGACCTTGGTTTCAGCATGAAGTACTTGCTAGCATCATCAAAGACATGATCAGTATAGAACTAGTTCCTAGTTCACAACCTAAATTTCAGAATAGATTAGCGGCGACATTTTGTTTATCATGTGATAAGAGTCTGGCGTTAACGCAGCACGTTAGCGGCCCGCCACTTTTTCGGCTTTTGTTTAAATGTGGTCATCAAGACACCCCCACCCTGCATGTTTTACATGTTTCTCTGCTTCAACACACCTGATGCAGATGATTGCAGCTCAGCAAAGAACGTTAAACTGCTATCAGGTGATATCAGGTGTGTGATAACTGAAAAATATGTAAAACATGCAGGGCAGTGTACACTGAGGAGCAGGATGGAGAAAAATACTGGAGTGGGAAGCATGGCGTCGTTTCTGGACCAAACTGAGACCATCGATCTAAACATTTAGAATAATTCAGCAATTTAAAAAATCCAAACAAGACCCAGCTCACGTATAAAATCCTGATCTACAAAAACCTGGAGATAAAAGGCAATGAAACTGAGCTTTAAATATTTCAATCGACATGCTTTTAGTGCATTCTTACCAAATTTTGGTAAAAAACAAGAAAAAAAACAAAACTTATTTTGTTAATTTCATTAGAAATTCTGAATTAATTATTTGTCGATAATATCAAAGAACGAAAAACTAAAAACGCAACAATTTTTCCTATTAATTCCAATTCCCCACCGCCGACATAGATAATTAAAGCATTGTTTACATTTCCCAGCTGGGTAGGAACAATAACTGATGTACAGTAGCTGCCATTCAAAATGGCCGCTCCCAGACAAACGCCACCGAATGGCAGCCAAATCCCCTCCAACTTCCAGCCACTGGCCTTCTCCTGGACATGCAGATTTTTTTCCCCCCTCTGACTCCACCCTTTCACTGAACTACAGGGTCTGACCAGCAGATGGCGCTCCTCTTTAGATCTTAATGTCCACAAATCAAGACAGAAAGAATATTTTAGTACAAAGATTGATTTTAAAGAGGAATTGTAGGAAACCAGTCAAGGACACCTCAAGGAAAGTGGGAAAATTTTGTGGGTTTTTCCCCTCTTACATTTAATTTAAAACCATTTTTTTTTTACTTCTAACCACCAATTAATTTAGAAAAAATCAATTTACTTAAAGCACCTCTTCATACAATAACAGATGAAATAATCCTTTTAGGGCCATTTTATTATAAGCTTAAAAAACAAAAATACCAGTGCTTATATTCAACAAGATGATCAAACATTATAGTATTTAAACTTACAGCAGCTCTGGGACCTCGTAGCTGAATGCTGTTGACAAATTCTCTTCCCCTTTCTTCCAGCAGAAAGGTGCATCTAATGGAAAGTGAAGAAATTTATGAATAAAAAGATGTTAACAGACATGTGAGTGAGTGCAGACATGGATGTAGGTCTTACCCTGGGTAGTTCTGAGCGTGTTCTACCCAGGGGTCTTCCTCTGGCGCCCAGTCTTTTAAACCGCCACCACAGCGGAAACACAACACCTTGTCTCCTTGTCCTGAAAAGACATGATGTCAACATTTTTATGTTAAGTCTATAAGATCGTAACAACCCTATTTCCACTAGCCCTCTGAAACCCATCTGAGCTGAGTTCGGGCCGAGCCGGGATCGGTTAACCGTGCCAAGCCTCGTTCTTACGACCATTTACAAATCACGATAGCACGGTTCCTCGCCTCCTATCGGCAGGAATTACGCAAACAAAAATGGCAGCTCCCATGACATGCCTGGAGAGCGCCATCCGCCCAAATTTCAATAAGAGCCTCAGTCTCGGCATCGTCCCAGGTCGCACCACGCTCTTCTAATGCCATTTATTGTTAATAGGCAGAGAAGAAGATGGTGTTGTGAACAGACCTGTGAATTACAAAGCCGGACACACCGGAAAACCGGCGAAATGAGTCATCTGACTAAACAGGAGATGATGCCGTCTGCTCATGAGCTCTTTGTTATCAGAGAACTGAGCCACAGATGATCCAATCAGACTCCTACTAGTACCCGATTTAGCGCGGTTCGGTTGTATCTGGAACAGTACAGTTCACTTGCGTACCATTTACACTGAACAGTTACCTTGGTTACCATGGTAAGACGGTTCCCAGTATGGTTTCAGAGGGGTAGTGTAAATGTACCATACGATAGAAGCTCTACCTGTGCTGTAGAAACCAGCTCTTGCCAGCCTCTCAGGGTTCACAGGGTGCTGAACACCCGCAAAGCTTCCGAGTCTTCCCTCAAAAGTCTCCATATTTCCATCCTCCATCATGTCTTGGCTGCTGCTCCCCTCCGGCGCATCGTCCAGGAGCGGGACGTTTCCTACGTCGTGGCCGAGGATGAAAAAGCAGTTGGGGTTGTGTTTGGTGTGTTCACCCCACGGGTTGTCTCCATTTTCCCAGCCGTTCAGTTTTAACCCACAGCAGAAACACTGCACCCGGTCGTCACATCCCAGGTAGAAGAAGCCAGCCTGAGCCAGATCTCTGGGTGTTACGGGTGAATTAGAGGGCCAAGAGGGAGAGAAAGTCTGGAGACGAGCTTCTTCGCTCTTCATGTGGGGAGCCTTGGGGTAGAGGGTCTCATCAACTACTTCTCCAGTAGACAAGCGATACTGCATGTCTTCTGCAGCTTCGTCGTAGATGGAACCATTGATGATGGGGGAACCATATCTTGGGTTCAAGTTGTTTCCGTGGCAGCACATGAGGAATGTGCAGGATGGAGAAATCTGTGTAAACAGGAAATATATAATTAAAAATCTACAACGACTCAATTCTATTCAGTTCATTTCTATAGCTCCAATTCACATCATGTCATCTCAGGTCACTTTTCAGTTCACCAGTTCATCCAGTCAGATTGATTCAAAGTTTTCTATCTAAGGAAAACCAGCTGATTGCATCGACTCATTGACTCTTCAGCAATCCCTCACACTAAGCATGCTTGTAGCGACAGTGGAGAGGAAAAACTCCCTTTGAACAGGAAGAAACCTCCAGCAGAACCAGGCTCAGTGTGAGCGGCCATCTGCTGAGGCCCACTGGGGTTCAAGGAGACAGAAGCAGACATAGAAAAAGAAGCATAGATACAAAAGGCAACCAGCTCCACAGGCGGCCCCGTCCAGGAAACACACAGCCAGGCAGACGAGCTCCGAGCCAGCTCCCATGTCAGAGGATGAAGAGAGCACATCCAGTTAGTCACAGTCAGAGAAACAGGACTACACTGGAAAACAGGCCAAGCTCCAACATCTAGAAACAAAGGTGTTGATGGCAGCAGCACAGCTGATATTTCTCTCCAGGATGGAGTCACAGCCAAACAGGAACAGACCAGATGAAGCTACTATGAGAAAAAGCAGAGAGAGCAGAACGTTAGAGATTGAACTAACAGATTCTGCAGAGTGGGAGAATAGAGATAAAATGAAGCAGAATGATGAAAAAGGGGTCCCTATGTCCTCCAGCAGTCTAAGCCTATAGCAGCATAACAAAAGAACAGAAAATGATATTTTTTCCATTTCTACCAATAAACAGAATTACCTCCTTGTGCCTTTGTACAGGTGTGTCTCCTGTATGCCAATTCTCCACAGTCCTGTTGCAGCTGAAGCACTGGACGCGGTCTGCATTGCCAGTGAAGAAGAAACCAGCCCTTGCTAGTCGTTCTGGTGGTACCTGCTGAGCCAGAGTGGAGCCCCGGAAGGATTCCATGCGTCTCTGTAACCGTGAGAAATCAGCACAGCCGTCTGATTCCAATGTACTATTTTCACACATGATTGGAGCGAGGAAACAGCTGGGTGGACAGATCTGAACAAGAATATATCTGCAAAGAAAACAGAGATTAAAGTTACAGGCTTTGTTCTTTGCTTTAAATGGGTCCTTTGAGTGAGGTACTCAAAAAGCAGAACTCTCTAATGTACTGATCCAAAACTGAAATAATTAGATATAAAAGGAGGATATAGAAACCTGTGTTCCTCCTCAGGAGAACAGATAGAAATAATATCAGTGAAACGGATACTTTTGTTCTGAGAGGTACATGCCGTCCCGAAAACTCAGGAGGAGGCGTGGCTGTAAAGAAACCATGCCAACAATTCAATGACAGCCGCAGGGTGGAATTCAGAATACCTGCATTGTTCGTCAAACATTAAGAACGCAATGAACTCCAATCCTTGATGTGAAGATCTTATCTACTGAAAAAGGGCTGTCACTACCAGATCCGCCCCGGAAGCACGACCCGCCCCGTACATGCGCAATCAGCTCATCCAGATATACAGCCGGGTCCTTTATATTTCCTTCATTTCCGAATATTCCTTTAAGAATCCATTCTTGGTCTGTCCTTCCAACCATTCTTCTAAATTTCTCCCTTTCATGTTTATAAGTTTTACAGTTCATCTGTACGTGTTCTATATTTTCCTTTTCTCCACATCCTTCACAAAAAAACGTATCTAACGCACCGCTTTGAAAACCCAACACAAACGCAGGATGTGAGAGCAAAACTAGACTGGCATGGGCAGGACCAGTGGGAAACTATGGGTGCTTTCCCTACTTCTTTAAAGCAGATCCATTTACTTTAAAGGAGAAGTCAGCTCACATTCAGAAATCAAACTTCTGAAAATACTTTAAATATGAAATTATTACACACTGTTCAATAAATGATCTTTTTTTTTATTCAGATAATTTTCATGTGAATGTGCTTTACTGGAGGCATCCATGTTTGTCAAAGAACACTACTGCCACCTACTGGTTTGTGACGTCACGGTGCGGTATCGGCTGTTGATCAAGTCCCAGTGCTGTATCTGGTAATCCACTGGACTTTGTTGCCAAGTTTGAAGACGTTTCTCTTCCATCCAGGAAGATTTTTCAATTCCAAATGTCAGAAATAGCGTTTAGTTCTAGGTTTTATCCAGCAGCCCAACAAAGCCTGGTTTTAGTTTAGAAAACATGCAAATAGAAACGGATGAACGGGTCCCCCCCTTTGGAATGGGGGTTGTTTGGCTTCTTTGTTAGCCTGCAATGCCCCATACCTGTCTATGTCTCTAAGATATCTGTATCGGGTATTACAGGCTAACAGGGAACCCAACGACTGCCCACTACTAAGGGGTGGACCCGTTGCATGTTTTCTGAGCCAAAACAAGGGTTTGTTTTTGGTCCACTCTATAAAGCCTGGAACTCAACGCTATTTCTGACATTTTAAAGTGAAAAAAAGCTTCCTGGATGGAAGAGAAACGTCTTCAAACTTGGAAACAAAGACAATCAAAGTGGATTGTTTTTAACTTTTTTAGAACGACTGTGACCTGGACTGAGAACTAGGTGAACTAGGTCGAATAGTTTGTGTTTTGTTTGAAATAAGCTTTCTGCTTATGGAAGAGTTTAACTGAATGCTAATGCTCTCCAAACAGACTGACCGAGCCAGGTGTGTCAGAAGAAACTGCTGCAGTGAGCTGTCTACATCGTTAGCTCCCAGCTAGCTCTTTATGGACACATTGTGGAGGCCGTGTTGTGATCTCACCGTTCCTCTGTTTCAGCAGGACCCATCCAGAGCAGACCCCCAGGGACCAGCTAAGCTAACCCACTCTTTCATCCTCATCCCAGTTTTAATGCATTCCTGGGTCATTCTACATTTTTCACACATAATGGAGCAAGGAAACAGTTGGGTGGACAGATCTGAACAAGAATACAACATAATTCAATGACAGCAACAGGGTGGAATTCAGAATGCATTGTTCGTCATACATTAAGAACGCAATGAACTCCAATCCCTGATGTGAAGATCTAATCTCCTGAAAACGGGCTGTCACTGCCCGATCCGCCCCGGAAGCACGACCCGCCCTGCACACGCACCATCAGCTCATCCAGATATACAGCTGGTCCTTTGTATTTCCTTCATTTCCCAACATTCCTTTAAGACTCCATTCTTGGTCTGTCCTACCAACCATTCTTCTAAATTTCTTCCTTTCATATTTATAAGTTTTACAGTTTATCTGTATGCGTTCTATATTTTCCTTTTCTCCACATCCTTCACATTTATAAGTATAGTAATTTAAAAAGGTATGACCCACTCTGGATCTGATCATTATTGATCTGTGTTTTCTTGGTGTGGAGCTACTTTTATAGGTGTGTTTGTTTTATTGACCAGAACACCCTGTGATCCTCTTGCTCTGCACACGTGATGACATTCCTGAGGAAACCAAGATCAGATCAGACCAGGAAGCTGAAGAAGGCAGAACCGCAACGCCTACTAAGATCTACAGATATTAGATCAGCTCTGCTTTTTCTCAAAATGAAAGTACAGCAAAGGTACTTTTCCACCATGTGGTAGTAAATCTACATATTACTAACAGACTAGTGTAAAGACTGAATGGAAGATATTAAAGATCATTGAGTAATTATATAACTGAACTTTGCACATTATGCAAACCTCTTTATTGACGCTTTTTTTTTTAAAGATTTGATCCATTTGAAGGGAAATAGTTAAATATTTAGGCTTCAGTGAAACAAAGCAAATAAATCTGAGAAGCGTTCACAGAAATGTGTAAAATAGAAGCTGTCAGTTTGGACTTTTCACCTTATACTATGAACCCCAGACTGTCTATTGCGGCTACAAACGGATGCTAGCTGGGTTAGCTATGCTAGCTGGATGCTAGGTCACGCGGCTACGCAGTTCAGTTCCGCTAAAAGATCTTAATATTTACCTTTTTTTTGCGCCTTCGAGCTTCAGTTAGTTGTTTTCCTTTGGTTCAGCTGTTATCGCCCCACAGCAGAGAACCACGACTCAACTACGCTGCTTGATATAAACTGACGGTTTGAGGAAGTGGGAGAAAGGGGCGTCCCCTCCCAGCAGAGAAACCGGAAGTAGCCGCACAACTAGGAATGGAATTTTACTCACAGACGGGCCGTTTCCCAATCTGCGTTCTTGAGCGTTATCGTGATACGTCATCAGCCTCAGCCTGCAGAGAACGCTGCGTTCAAGCAGAGACTGGCCTTGACGAGAATGCGAGTCTGTTCTCTTGATCGCAAGAATTAAGAAACGGCCCAGGGGCTGTGTTCGAATTCATGGGCTGCGTCCTCAAGGAGGCGGTCTACCTGGACCGGATCCTCCCAAGTCCCTGGAAATAAGGAGACCGGAAGCAGTAGCCAGAAAACCTACACTGTTCCAAAAGGAAAATGAACAATCATAACATCTATATTTTCTAAATAAACACTAACTATACTTTCCTACAGCCTTTGCTAACAAATAGACGCATATATTTAAACATCCATGCTGTCTAAATTCAGAAGTGTCAAGCAACGAAGCGCAAATACTTCGTTACTGTACTTAAGTACACTTTTTAGGTATCTATACTTTACTCCATTACTTATTTTTCTTCCTACTTCTGACTTCCACTCATTACATTTTCACACAAGTATCTGTACTTTCTATTACGTACATTTTTAAAACAAACGTTACTCATGGCTTCGGTTTAATGTTTCTAAATCTTTATTTCCTGTCATGTGCTCCATCCAATGCAGATCATTGGCTCCACCCACATCTAGTGAAAACTAGTGTGATTGGATGAGTCATATAACGCAAACACTCATTGGTTAGCTAAAGGAAACCATCAGAAGCAAGCAGGTGTTCTTCAGACTGCTAACATGAATTGTCTATGCCATGCTACAATGTGAGATTCAGAAAAAGATGCTGAAATGTCTGAAAGGTCGGACACAGGCGAGAGCGTATCGGGAGACGGAGACCAACAAGACCTCCCTCATCCTTGGCCCTATCTCAGAGAATTTTTAGATATTGTCCAAAATTGAGCTTTCAGTTCATATAGCGGCATGTGGCTGTTTTTTTTAAAGGTTACTTTATACTTTTATACTTTAAATAGTTTTTGGAGCACATACTTTTTCACTATTACTTAAGTAAAGAGGTCAAGTTGATACTTCAACTTTTACCAGAGTGTTTTTAAACTGCAGGATCTATACTTCTACTGAAGTAACAAATGTGTGACCCGTCCTTCAAACTGGGCAAAAAGAAGGACGCATTTTAAGGCCGCATAACGAGGAGTCTTGGAATCCGACCAGACCTCGGCGCCGCGCTATGACATGCTATGTTGATAGTGTTAAAATAGCTCTTTATATCTCTTTTCTTTTTTATTGGCATCATCTACAAAGCACAACACTAAGAATCAGGCCTAGTTTATTTAAATAAAAAACAATTGTAAAAGAAAATAACACTATGTTATCTGTAATGTAATAATATCCTAAATAAAGATTCAAGAATTTTTACCAGACATGAATGTTTGTACTAATTTACTTATGGACTTTTTGGAAATTTATTTAAAATAAAATCAATATAAATAGTGTTCCTCTGTTTGTTATTGTCATTATCATATTTTTAGAAGTAAAAATAGTCCATTAAATAGGACTATTATTATGTGCAACCCTAATTATGCTTTCTAAACAAAAATAGCAGATGTTTGGCAGCAATCTCGTGTTGTTATACTGTATTAAAGAAATAACAGCTGCCTTTTATGGCTGAACTGCTTCAAAGGGTCTTCAAAAAATAAAAACACTAATATTAACAATCAATGGGTAAAAGGGAAACCCTCACATTGTCTTTTTCAGACAGCTGTGGCAACGGCGTAACTACACAACAATAGGCCCAATAAAGGGCCGACCACCGCTATAAGCAACATTATCTGGTTGGGCTCCATATGAAGTAACTCGTGATAAAGGTTCAGGATACGCCGACATTTTAATAAATCCACCCAAGAAGATACAATTATGCAATTCTCAGTAGTATATGATCACACACGGAAAAATAGTGACTGCGCACTTTGAATGGAACCATTGGTGACATCACAACAGCACACGTTACAGACATCCTCAGCTCCAAACATGTATTTAATTCTTTAAATCACTGCAAACGTATTAGTTTCAGGTATAAATATTGATCCATTGGTTGTTGTGGTCCTTGCTGACCGGACTTTTCCTTTAATAAAATCCATGCTTGGCTTGTTCCTGGAGAACAAACAATAAACCTGCATTATGACATTTGAACTTAGTTTTACTTAAACATCTTAATGCACCGAGCACAATTCCAGGTGCGACTCTCCATAAGCAAATATTTTAGAAATCAATGAGGATGAAAGCTACGGAAGAGAATTAGGGCCACTGGAAAAAAAAAAGTTAACTGATTTTTAAATTTAATTTCAGTTTAGTATTTCTCCGAAATCTGACTTTAATCTCAGAATTATGACTTTTCTTCTGACTTTTTTCTCAGAATTCTGACTTTTTTCTCAGAATTCTGACTTTCTGCTCAGAATTCTCACTTTAATCTCAGAATTCTAACTTTTTTCTAAGAATTCTGACTTTTTTCTCAGAATTCTGACTTTTTTCTAAGAATTCTGACTTTTCTTCTGACTTTTTTCTCAGAGTTCTGACTTTTTTCTCAGAATTCTGACTTTCTGCTCAGAATTCTCACTTTAATCTCAGAATTCTAACTTTTTTCTCAGAATTCTAACTTTTTTCTCAGAATTCTGACTTTTTCCCTAAAATTCTGACAATAAAAAAAGAATCTGAGATTAAAGTCAGAAATCTGAGACTTTAATACTAAACTGAAATAAAATGTAAAAATCAGTTACCTTTTTTTTTTTCAGTGGCCCTAATCCTCTTCCGTAGAAGGCAGCCTTAATAAATACAAAAGTCAGATTTTTATTTGGAATACAACAAATTTATTCCAACCAGATATTTGAAACCACCTGATGTTTTTTTTGCCACTTCTATATTTATTCTTTCAAAGCAAACACACCATGTTGCACATCTCAGAGCCCCAATGGGAGAAGGTGATGAGGCCAGAACAGTCTGAGCATTCCTCTGACACCGTGGCCTCTTTCACATGGCGCCGATCACACAGAGTAACAGCTGGCCTGCCCAGGAGGAGCTCAGACATCAGTGGAACGTGATGGTAGGGGTTCAGGACAAACTGGGACCGACCGGTCAGTGAAAGCATCAGCCCTCCACAATCCGACGGAGAAGGTTCCCCAACCCACCCTTGGCTAGCTGGATGGGGGTCTTCTCCTCCTTGTTCTCGATATAAATGCTGGCACCATGTTCTACCAGCAACTTGGCCGCTTCCACTCGTTCTTCATCACATGCCAGATGGCTGGAAAAGAGGAATAAAGAAAAAGCAAAACTTAAAATGCAAAAAAAAACTATAAATCTGAGTCAGCTACTTATGATTTCATTCCTCCTAACTGCAGAGAGAGATGGCTTGGAATTAAAGCAAATCTTGCTGATGTGGCAGCTTTGCCCCATAAACTGCCACCATGTTAATCATTAGACAAACGCTTCTGCACGCATACAGTGCTGTGTTGCCCTGTGAATCCTGGATGTTCGTTGAGGCGCTCTGCTTGATGAGCAGCTGGATGAGACGGTAGTTCCCCTTGGCTGACGCTCTGTGCAGCGGGGTGGAGTCCAGCTTATCGGTGGCATTTGGGTCAGCTCCGTTTTCCAGCAGAAGTAAGGCGATCTGCGTACAGAGAACAAACTTTAAAGTTGCCCTAGTATTCATTTAGTCACTCCCCTTTTACAGCAAACACCAGAAAAAACATCACTGACGCACCGCTTTGAAAACCCAACCGAAACGCAGAATGTGAGAGCAAAACTAGACTGGGATGGCCAGGACCAGTGGGAAACTATGGGTGCTTTCCCTTCTTCTCTAAAGCAGATCCATTTACTGTACAGGAGAAGTCCGCTCACATTCAGAATTGAATCTCACTGCTTTGACTGCATTTAACATCTCTGCATCAGGGTTTATTCACATTTATCTGCTGCTATTTCAAAGAACAGCATCAACAGCATTAAGCCTCAAAACTCGAACATTCCTCAGACTTTAAACTGACTCTTAAACCCCTATTTCCCTTTTATCTGTTTATTTTGCAGTATAAAAAATGTTAGTACTGTGATTGTAGTAAATAAAGGTACCGTTGTATTTTAAATCCTGGTCTTTTGTGTTTATTTTACACAGCAAATGGTTTATCACTCAGGCTGGATTCACTCTTCTTTCAGCAGCATCTGAATGAACAGACAGTTTCATTCGGTTGGTGATTGAAGGGGAAATGAAATGTTGAACCAAACTACCTTCATTCACAAGGTGGTTTGAAAGCAAAACCAAAAGCAAAGCTTTGTTTTACCATTTTTGGTAAGGGTGACACCGTGTTGGGGGTGCAGGTGGCGCAATGGTTACCTCCCACCACCCATGTACCGAGGCCTTAGTCCTCGACCCGGGTTCAAATCCAACCTGTGGTCCTTTGCCGCATGTCTCTCCCCTCTCTCATATCGCCTTTCCTGTCAGTAAAACGAGCCACTGGTGCCGTAAAAACTCAAAAAGGGTGACACCATGTTGCAGTAACTCAAACGGTGACATCAGGTAGTTGGTCAGCGCTAGCAATTGTATACATTGGTAATTATCTTATAACCTAACTCTGCTTTAAACATCTACTCAGCTTTCTTCTAGGCCTGTTTATCCGTCTGCTCTCTATAGTTATGCTGCTATAGGCTTAGAATGCTGGAGGACATAGGGACCCCTTTTCATCACTCTTTCTCTATTCTTTCCTCCTGCAGCATTTGTAGGGTCATCCCCCTCTTTGCGCTCTCTCTGCTTTTTCTCATCATAGTACCTTCATCTGGTCCTTTTTGGCTGTGACTCCATCTTGGAGAGCAGCATCAGTTGTGCTGCTGCCATCAACACCAACAGCTATGAGTTCAGCTTTTAACGTGACTCTGATCTTTCATCCATTTGACATGAAAACTAGATCAGAGTTAATCTGCTTAACCGTTTCCCTCCTAGACAGAGCCACCTGTTGGGTTAGTTTGTCCTTATCTTCTCTGATGCAGAAAGTATTTATAGATCAGTGATCCTATATTCGTTTTAACTGTCTGCATCTGTCTCCTTGAACCCCACTCGACATTAGAAGGTCACTCACACCGATCCTGGTTCTGTTGGAGGTTTCTTTCTGTGAATTAACTCTATAACCTGATTCCACTGTCTCTGCAAAGTGTCTTGTTGTGGGTTGATACCATGGTGGTTGGTTAGCTTTAGCTCCACCGTTCTATGTCGATTCCTCTACGCTCATATCCACGATGAATCGACTGCATCTGACCGCTCACAGAAAATGCCAGAAAGAGTTTCCAATTATTTTAAACAGTTTATATCAACTTAGTGCAATGTTCATTTTAATTTACTACAAGCATAAAGGATCTGTTTTAAGTCTCATTTACTTCAAACCATGTTGAGGAATGAAATCAATAGTAATTAATCGATTATTGAAATAATCTAATTTGCGAATATTAATGGTCGACAGACTAAAAATTGGCATTTGTTGGGATAATGATGCACTGACAGCAGTAATTAGGACTAAGATGCAAAACAAAACTTTGCTATTTAACATAAAATAGTTTTGGATACACATATTTAAGTATAAGTAATTAAACATGTGTATCCAAATTATGAATATTTTATGAATAAAATATAAGTATTTTATCAATTTTTGCACTTTCATTTCATTTTAAAAAGGTCTGTTTGTTTCTACTTGGCAAACATTAGTTTATTTAGAAATTCTTATTTACTGAAAGTATCTTTTAGGAGTAATCGGAAAATTAATCAATAGATCTAATATTTTTACATATTTATCCTTTGTGAGGCCTGGTGCTACTCAAACCACATCCTGCTCTAAAGTTGCTCTTTGGGTCAATCTAATTGGTGAAAATTTAAAAATAGTTTCAACATAATGCTTTTAAAAAGGAGATTATTGGTGAATTTTCTTTAAATGTTTATTTAACCATAACAAGAATAAAAAAACACGACATTAAGGAAATGTTGAAAGAATAAAGCTCACCTGATGCCTTTATTAATGTCTAATTGTCTTTGGTCTACATTTCCTTGTAAAGCCATTTTAACCTCTTTAACTTAAAAAATAAATAGAATGAATTAACTAAATATGATCAAATCAGACTAGTTAATGGTCTTAAAGTTGAAAAATATGAAATATATTGTAATATTTCACAAAGAAGAAGTTGGATATAGAGAGGTTGTGGCTGAGCAGCAAATCTAGGAAACTGCTGCTCCATCAGTCAGGAGGAGCAAATGGGATGGGAGAGCTTAGCCGCAGGATGTTAGCCGTTAGCGACGGACTAAAACAATCCAGCCTGAATCATCCTGGAAAGAAACTAATAAGAAATCTTTGCAAAAAAATTAGCAACAAGGCATGAAAGGGAAGGCTTATTTTTACCTTGCATTTCTACTTTTGGTTTATGAAACACCGCCCTCTGCTGGTAGATGACGGTGGCAGCGTTACACTGAAGGGAAGCTTGCCAGAACTGATTGATATATAAATGGATGTTACTCTAATATTGACAGAAAAAATATTATTCTGCAAAAGAATGGAGTTTATGTTCCCCTTCCTGTAGGAAAACTAACTTGAAGCCAGAGATACATTTCAATTCTATTGAGTTTATTTCTATAGCTCCAATTCACATCATGTCATCTCAGGTCACTTTCCAGTTCACCAGATCATCCAGTCAGATTGATTCAAAGTTTTCTATCTAAGGAAAACCAGCTGATTGCATCGACTCATTGACTCTTCAGCAATCCCTCACACTAAGCATGCTTGTAGCGACAGTGGAGAGGAAAAACTCCCTTTGAACAGGAAGAAACCTCCAGCAGAACCAGGCTCAGTGTGAGCGGCCATCTGCTGAGGTTGACTGATATTCATTTCATATCATTTTCACTTGTTTTGTGACGTTTTTTCTTACTACTATCAACAATTATATTACAAAGGTGAAAAAAATGTAAACGTAATAGAAAAAAAACTAAGCATTATTTCATCATCCTTGGTAAAGGTGCCGCCATGTTGCAGAACTCCAAATGATGACGTCATGCCATTGGTTGACCATACCGCCCAGCGAGTTGTGCTTTACCAATGTTGAGACATTTAGATGGTTGTGCCGAGAGGTGGAAACTTTGGAGGTGTCCCTGAACGACCTCCGAGCGGAGACATGGAGCAACCGGACCCGTAGGATGGTGGGCGAAACGCAGACCTTAGGATAACCAGACTGTCTGCCGTGGAAACGACGGTCAGAAATGAAGCATTTCTCTGGAGGCTTGGACCCACGGTGATAGCCGGTGGTTAAGGGACCCCGTGCTGTCGAAATGTTAATCCTGACACCTGCTGCTTGAGTTATAAAAATGTGTTTTATTAAGAGGCTTGAAAAGGGATAAAGTGAGAGAACTAAGCTGCAGAGATGGACGTTTGTTTTGGAGTTGGGGGGCAGAAACATAACCGTTAGTGTCTCTGCTCTGTTTCCTGTCATCATGGCTGATTGCTGCTTCTGAACCGCTGTCAGAGCATGTTTGCTGGTCAGTGGAGGTCAGCTGATAGGCGGTGAAATGAAAACCACTGGGAGCAGCTTCAGGCTGTAGCCGGCTGTCCGATGGAGCGCTAGCTCGCCAAACGTCTCTACATTAGCAGGTGATGTGTGGGCTAGCAGGGTTAGCCAGAATCACGGCTCCAAAACGGCCTCTTCTCTCCTTCCTACTATTGAATCCTCTTTAGTTCTCACTTATTGCTCTACGTTATGCTGGCCTAACATAACGCGACAACAAGTGAAAGCTAAAAGCATGGGTGGTTCTAGATAGGGGCCCTGAGGGGCCTGAATAACTGATCCGGACCCAGATACGGCTCTCGTAACGTAGACATAATGCTAAAAAAAAAAATCTAATGATGATAAACTGGAAGATAGTGACCGATAGCTGCTTTGGACGCATTTCTTTTTTTCTTTACTGTTCTGTTTAAATTATAATTTGATGACTAGTTCAATCGGAATTTCATACATCTAAATTTTAATAATGCAGCTTTAGATACTTAAAAACATTTTGACTAACATTCAAAAGAATAATGAGGCTCAGTTTAAACATAAAATAGGCAGACTGACGAGTCACATTTCTATTATAGATAGAACTAAAGCATTCTATCTAGTCACATTTCTATTATAGATAGAACTAAAGCATTCTATCTAGTCACATTTCTATTATAGATAGAACTAAAGCATTCTATCTAGTCACATTTCTATTATAGATAGCACTAAAGCATTCTATCTAGTCACATTTCTATTATAGATAGCACTAAAGCATTCTATCTAGTCACATTTCTATTATAGATAGAACTAAAGCATTCTATCTAGTCACATTTCTATTATAGATAGAACTAAAGCATTCTATCTAGTCACATTTCTATTATAGATAGAACTAAAGCATTCTATCTAGTCACATTTCTATTATAGATAGAACTAAAGCATTCTATCTAGTCACATTTCTATTATAGATAGCACTAAAGCATTCTATCTAGTCACATTTCTATTATAGATAGCACTAAAGCATTCTATCTAGTCACATTTCTATTATAGATAGCACTAAAGCATTCTATCTAGTCACATTTCTATTATAGATAGCACTAAAGCATTCTATCTAGTCACATTTCTATTATAGATAGAACTAAAGCATTCTATCTAGTCACATTTCTATTATAGATAGAACTAAAGCATTCTATCTAGTCACATTTCTATTATAGATAGAACTAAAGCATTCTATCTAGTCACATTTCTATTATAGATAGCACTAAAGCATTCTATCTAGTCACAATTACAATACTCCTAGTCAGAAATGTATTTTAGATTTCTACCAGTTGGATATCTGGAAGTAACAGCCCAATACACATTAATGGGAAACGTGACGTCATACTAAGAATTACATTTTAGATATCTGAAATGTTAATTTTAGATTGGAGGAAAACTATTAAAGATATCTGAAATAAGTATCCGGTAAAGGAAATATAAGTTTAAAATAAATTAGATATCTGAAATGTAGTTCTTTTAGTACAAATTAGATTCCAGAGTGCTTCAAATATAATTTCTACTGTTAGAGATGGAATTAATGATATCTCAAATACATTTATGACTAAGAGTATTGTAATGGTGACTAAGTAGAATGCTTTAGTTCTATCTATTGTAGAAATGTGACTCGTCAGGCTGCTGATTTTAGGTTAAAACTGAGCCTCATTATTCTTTGGAAAGTTAGTCAAAACTTGTCTTTAAGTATCTAAAACTGCATTTTATGTAGACATTATTAAAATTTAGTTATATGAAATTTTAATTTAACTGGTCATATATCAATATTTGATATCTGTAATTATTTTTCTACTAGTAGAAATATATTTTTGATGTCAATTTGACTTTTGGATATCTAGAATGTTATATTCATTTTATAGAGATCTGATATTAGAGTTCATCCTTGTCAGGATTCGGTTTTAGATAGGAAGAAGTTTATTTTAGATTTCTGAAAATTTAATTTTGACTTGGAAGAAATGCATTTGAGACTGAAATATATATTCATTCAAGCTAACAAATGTCAAAAGGGCCACTAAGAAATGTGTAAAGATATCCAGGTATTTGAAAGTGTATTCTTACAAGTACAATTATATTTTATATTTCCTGAAATGTAATTTTTTTCTGGGACAAATTGTAATTTCGGATCTTTATATGTGCAGTTCTGACTAGTAGGAATGTAGTTTTAACCAGGAGGAATTTTATTTTAGAGATCGACAAATGGAACAAAAGAGAGGACAGTGCTTCTAATAAATATCTAAACGTCCTGCCATTAATGGTTTCTGCAGGTAGGAGCTCATACCTCGTATCTGTCTTTAGAGGCAGCATAGTGCAGGGGGGTGCATCCATTCTGGTTGACCGAGTTGAGCTGAGCTCCTCTGCCTATCAGAGACCTCACGATGTCTTCTCTGCCAGCAGATGCAGCGATGTGCAGAGGAGTCCAGGAGGCCTGGAGACATTAAAACGCCACACACACACACACACACACACACACACACACACTGCTGTCAGTGATTCACTGTGTTTGTGCAAAGATCCTCAGCAGAGCAGACCTCACATCATCCTGCAGGTTGACTTCAGCTCCCAGGCTGAGCAGAAAGTCCACGATGTTTGTGTGTCCAGCAGAGCAGGCCCAGTGCAGAGCTGTCCTCCCGTCCTGGAACAAACACAGCAGCTTTCACTCCATCCTGCCTCCCAGACCTGCTGCCTCCACAGCCTCACCGCTCCGCTCACCTGATCCGCCTTACAGGCCAGACTTTTATCAGAAAGGACCGCCTGCCGCAGACTGTCCAGCTGACCGCTGAAGGCTAAATTACAGACCTCCAGGTTGGACACGGAGCCCTCCATCACCAACAACCACCGAGACCGCAGCGGGACGATCAAACTCCGCACTCTGAGGCGCAGCAGGATGACTCGGGAAACTCTGAGCGCCACTTCCGGTTAGGTTAGATCTGTCGCTTCAAAATAAAAGACTCAAACTTATTCTGTGTGTAGTGACTGGCTGGAGGTTTACAGGTGCTGGTCATAAAATTAGAATATCATGAAAAAGTAGATTGATTTCAGTAATTCCATTTAAAAAGTGAAACTTGTATATTATATTCATACATTACATACAAACTCATATATTTCAGATGTTTATTTTGTTTAATTTTGATGATTACAAATGACAACAAATGAAAATCTCAAATTCATCATATCAGAAAATTAGAATATTACTGAAGACCAATAAAAACAAAGGATTTATAGAAATGTTGGCCAACTGAAAAGTATGAACATGAAAAGTATGAGCATGTACAGCACTCAGTATTTAGTTGGGCCTCCTTTGGCCTGTATTACTGCAGCAATGCGGCGTGGCATGGAGTCGATCAGTCTGTGGCACTGCTCAGGTGTTATGATAGCCCAGGTTGCTCTAATAGTGGCTTTTAGCTCTTCTGAATTGTTGGGTCTGGTGTATTGCATCTTCTTCTTCACAATACCCCATAGATTTTCTATGGGGTTAAGGTCAGGAGAGTTTGCTGGCCAATTAAGAACAGGGATACCATGGTCCTTCAACCAGGTACTGGTAGCTTTGGCACTGTGTGCAGGTGCCAAGTCCTGTTGGAAAATGAAATCTGCATCTCCAAAAAGTTGGTCAGCTGCAGGAAGCATGAAGTGCTCTAAAACTTCCTGGTATGTGGCTGCGTTGACCCTGGACCTCAGAAAACACAATGGACCAACACCAGCAGATGACATGGCACCCCAAACCATCACTGACTGTGGAAACTTTACACTGGACTTCAAGCAACGTGGATGAAGTGCCTCTCTTCTTTTCCTCCAGACTCTGGGACCTTGATTTCCAAAGGAAATGCAAAATTTACTTTCATCAGAGAACATGACTTTGGACCACTCACCAGCAGTCCAGTCCTGTTTCTCTTTAGCCCAGGCAAGACGCTTCTGACGCTGTCTGTGGTTCAAGAGTGGCTTGACACAAGGAATGCGACAGCAGAAACCCATGTCTTTCATACGTCTGTGTGTGGTGGTTCTTGAAGCACTCACTCCAGCTGCAGTCCACTCTTTGTGAATCTCCCCCACATTTTTGAATGGGTTTTGTTTCACAATCCTCTCCAGGGTGCGGTTATCTCTCTTGCTTGTACACTTTTTTCGACCACATCTTTTCCTTCCCTTCGCCTCTCTATTAATGTGCTTGGACACTGAGCTCTGTGAACAGCCAGCCTCTTTAGCGATGACCTTTTGTGTCTTGCCCTCCTTGTGCAAGGTGTCGATGGTCGTCTTTTGGACAACTGTCAAGTCAGCAGTCTTCCCCATGATTGTGTAGCCTATAGAACTAGACTGAAAGACCATTTAAAGGCTTTTGCAGGTGGTTTGAGTTAATTAGCTGATTAGAGTGTGGCACCAGGGGCCATCAATTTTGAACCTTTTCACAATATTCTAATTTTCTGATATGATGAATTTGAGATTTTCATTTGTTGTCATTTGTAATCATCAAAATTAAACAAAATAAACATCTGAAATATATGAGTTTGTATGTAATGTATGAATATAATATACAAGTTTCACTTTTTAAATGGAATTACTGAAATCAATCTACTTTTTCATGATATTCTAATTTTATGACCAGCACCTGTATTTGAGTATAACTTTTTGGGGAAAAGAAAATTAGGCGTAGTTTAACAGAATTATACTTTTAACTTTTTCTTGAGTAAAAATATGATAAAGATGATATCTATGGAACACTGTTTCCACCACTTTGTTAAAAAAATATTTATCTCATTATAATGAGATACTATCTTATTTAGAGCTTAACTAATGGAGCAAAATAGAGGACAGGGATTCTAATAAATGTCAAAACGTTCTGCCATACCTGCAGGAGATACTATCTTATTATAATGAGGTACTAGAGTTGGCCCTTTAGTTTAAGATAGTGATGTTATGAGATGAGCCGAGGCTTCGAGGCGTGTGTCGAGTGATGGAGGGGGCCTGTTTCTGCCACGGTTTAAAAAAAAAAAGAAATAAATTATCTCATTATAATGCGATAATTTATTTATTCCTTTTTACTGAGATCAGAAACTGGCTTCCAAAAGTATCTACACTTGAGGAACATTTCTGGCTGCTATAGGAGTTTATTCACATAATGAAAATAAGCTTTTCTAAACAAATATGCACCATTTGGAGACACTTTCTTCTTTTTTGTTCTTATTAAATGTTTTGTTCCTCTGCTGGGTGTCAACTGCAAGTTAAGTGAAGATACAGTAAACGGTGGACTGTAATTTAACCTTCCATAAAAAGTAAGTTAACGATTATAATGTAATTGAACCTTTTCTTACAGACTAACTATTGATCTTGCTTTAATGTCTTCCTTGGTCTTTCAGTAGGTTTGCCTTTAACTACCTTCTTTAACTACGTTCCCATATTGTTTGTTTTTGGTCCAGATTTTAGACACACTGACTGTGAACAACCAACGTCTTTTATTGCGTGATGATTTAGCCTCTTTGAAGGGTTTGATGATCCTCTCCTTTATTTCAATCTCTGGTGTTGGAGCCTGATTCATGTCTGTCCACCTGGTGCAGCAGCTCTCCAAGGTGCCATCGCTCCATTTTAGATGCAGACTGACGAGCAGGTCTGATTTGATGCAGGTGTTAGATTGGAGGATTGATTCCAGACTGATTCCATCATTTTTCCCCCTTTGTTTGGTCCAAGAAAGTAACCGTTATGACAACCACTTTTTTTCCCTTGATTTCCTTTAGTATTTCTTAAAGCCAGGCAGTTGCTATTTGAAAGGAATTTAGTTTTGTATCATGTCTGTGATCTTCTTTTTTCCCCCCTACAAAATTAAACAAGTGAACGAACATCCGCTGAGGAGCTAATTCCATTATTTTTTACCAGGAGTTGTAATTTAACATGTTAGGCCTCACTGTGTGGCAAGAAATGCTTGCAATGAGTTATCAAGTGTTTAAAACTAAACTAGCAGCATATCTACACAGAATTTATGACCCATATGAGGCGAGTCTTATCGTAAAATATTATTTCTCGTTCCAAAAACATTTTATTCAAAGAAGGAGAATTCATTTGTTCAGGAATGCCTCCTAAATAAAACTCACAATGGTGGAATACTACTATACATAAAAAGCAGTTCAAAATACGCAAACCCATTAATTGGGTTTACAGATTAAGTAATCCATACCAAATATTAATTAAGCGTAATAGCAAGATGCTGAGACATATGGTGGCATAAAAATACAAAAGAATAAGACAAATGGGGGGAAAAGTAGGATATATTGTGATAATTCTTAAACTAGACAAACTTCAAAAGTTTAATTAAAAAAGGCCGTACCTAAAGATATCAGGAAAATACATCTGATACTAAAATATATTTTTCAAAGTATTTCTTGTTTAATTTTTGCATTTATTAAATTGTATTATTTGAGGTCAGGGCCTGAAATGAGTGACAGACACTAATAAGATGGGCACAACTCGGATTAATAATCAATAAATAGTTTAACATAATTCCGGCATTAAACCTCCCACACACTTGGTGGCGCCACTGAACTTGGTTTGAACACCAGCAGGCTCTTATTTTGGTAGGGAAGGTTTCCCTCGGCGGAAGTAAAACCTGCAGGATGCGCGCGCAGTTCGCTAAATGAGAAAGAAAAAGTTTTAATTTATTTCGGCAACTTTAAAATCAAACTATTTCACCTTCGGTTGTTGTTTTTTTCTATAAATGAGCAAACATGGCGATCACATTGGTAAGATTAGCAGCAAAGCTAACATCTAACTGTTAGCCAAACCGCTAGCATCTCATTCCTTCACAACATTTCGATCAGTTATTTAAAAACTATCCGGTTTAGTTATGTTTTCTAAATATATTTAATTTGTTTTCTGTGTTTGTAGGATTTCCGGACCCACGCGGATCAGTCCTGCAGATATGCTGAAGAGTTTGTTAACATTTATTATGACTGTGTGGACAAGAAAAGGAGGGTGAGCCTCTTTTTATTTGATTTATTACACTCTCACATGTTTCAGGGGCAAACAGCGAACTAACGATGCGTTTTTGTTATTTTAAAATCTGCTTTTACTCATTCTTTTCCAAGCAGGAAAGAGAAGCATCATTTTCAACAAGCTGCTCGGTTGTGATGAGGATTAGGGCCACTAAGGGATAAAAAAATTGATTTTTACATTTTATTTTAGTTCAATTCAGACTTTTTATATTATTTCTGGAGCTGCTTAATCCCGTTTTTTTCGGTCTATCAAACAATATAAGATGATATTAATATAAAATCAGTTTAGATAACATCTCAGCAGGTATAACAGTTTATTTCTCTAAATGGTTTAATGTCATGATGGCTAAAGGCAAGTGACGCTGCTTTCTGCTCTGACATCATGTCTGTCTCTCCAGAACCTGACCCGCCTCTACCTGGACAAAGCCACCTTGGTGTGGAACGGGAATGCCGTTTCAGGACAGGACGCCCTGGGCGAGTTCTTTGAGTCTCTGCCATCCAGCGAGTTCCAGGTTCTGACTCTGGATTGTCAGCCGGTTCACGGTCAGTAGAGTCACATCAACATGGTCTGTTTTAGGCCCATGAGTAGATTTATCCAGCGCCTGCCTGACGTCCCAGAATCTCCTAAAACGCTGGCAGACGCTGAACTTTCTATGGATTTCTTTTTCCATTTTTGGCATAAACATAGAGTATTAATAACAAGTCCAGAGCTTCTGTCCAACGACAGCCTAATATCTGCATAACGCACGGCAGCGTGATGTCCATCAAATGATGGACAATCATCATTTGATGGGCGATATGAAGCATCAGTCTGCATAAAAAGATCTTTGATCGCGGTATTTACCTAGCTGCTGTTTACCGCCCCCCCCAGAATAAAGGATAAATAAAAAGAAAAATTGTTTGCAGTCACAGCAGATTGAGCGTCATGTCTGCTAGGAAGTGTGTTGGTGGTGGGCGTGAACGCAGGGAGGATCCATCACTCACCTTCTGGCTCACCCTATGATGGGGATGAAGTCTGGAGGAGAACCGACGGTTTCCTCCTGTGAACCCCCTTTATACCAAAACGCTGCCAATACGCCATTATACAGTAGCTGGAAGTTAGAAACACGATCAGCGCTCGTCTGGAACACGGCAGATACGCTGATATGCTGGAGAGAAGTTTTGGATAAGTTACGCAGAAGTTACTTAGAGGTTTAGGATCAGCTAGACGCCACGACTGATGAGGAACTGACACTGAACGGATGTCATCAGATAACCGACCTGGAACTGATGGCCGATGTATGGTGGGACTCGCCGTACGTTGACATGTTTCGGCGTGCTTCAGCGTACTCATAACTTATCCACCGTATGCCAGCATTTTGAACAGACTTTCGGTATGTCAGACATACGCTGGTCGGCGGCCCCGTCCAGGAAATACACAGCCAGGCAGACGAGCTCCGAGCCAGCTCCCATGTCAGAGGATGAAGAGAGCACATCCAGTTAGTCACAGTCAGAGAAACAGGACCACACTGGAAAACAGGCCAAGCTCCAACATCTAGAAACAAAGGTGTTGATGGCAGCAGCACAGCTGATATTTCTCTCCAGGATGGAGTCACAGCCAAACAGGAACAGAACAGATGAAGCTACTATGAGAAAAAGCAGAGAGAGCAGAACGTTAGAGATTGAACTAACAGATTCTGCAGAGTGGGAGAATAGAGATAGAATGAAGCAGAATGATGAAATCATGAGACTTCCTCAGAAACGGCTTCTTTGTATCGTTCTCCTTTTGCAGAACAAGCCACGCAGGGCCAGACCACGCTGCTGGTGGTGACGTGTGGGATGGTGAAGTTTGAAGGGAACAAGCAGCGTTTCTTCAACCAGAACTTTCTCCTCACAGCCCAGGCTTCACCAAACAGCGATCAGCCCGTCTGGAAGATCGCCAGCGACTGTTTCCGATTTCAAGACTGGAACAACTGAGCTGAGTTTTACCTCAGGCTGTTGCTTTGAAAACCGCAAAACCAGCATCAGTTACATTTTAGCAGGTTTTTGTGTTTTTATCTGTAAAATTTAGAAAATGTCAAAATAAATGTGGATAATTTTTGTTCAACTGTTGATAGAAAACAACAAAGAAGCAACTTTTGATCGTTTTGAAGCATAAAAGAGCAGCATAAAATCAGAATGAGGAGAAAAAGCTTTTCTTTGTGTGGATTAGTCATTTCCTGGGTCTGCATATTATTTAAGTGCTGCCACAGTTCAACTAGTTTTCTTCAAAACAATATTATGACCAATTCATACCTTTAATGTTATTAGGGGACAAAAAAACATTTAAATGGTGAATTTTATCTATTTTTTAAGTTGTTATTTGGGCCATTGATGCAGCTCAACGCAGGACTTTCCTACTCGCTTGGTCTTAACCCTTATCTCCTTCGGTTTAACTTTGTGGATGTTTTTTGCTGAACTTTGAAAATAAAAACTGTTTCCAGGAAAACCCAAATATCATCTCTTTTAATTGATTAGACTAAAAAATACTGAGAACAAACTCAGGAATGTCAGCAAAGCAAACCATAAAGCTGCTCGTTCTCCTTCGCCTGGAAAAAGACGATAAGAAGGTTTTAATGTCATAATTTAAGGTTTTGTTTGTATCCTTTCAAACTTTGCTTTTTGTCTCTTATAATTATTGATTTCTAAATGTAAAGTTAAAGGGAAGATAAAGAAATGGTCTTTATGTTGCTATGTGATTAAAAGTGAGAAAGTAATATTTTCTCTCAGAATTAGAAGAGTTGTTTTCCACAGAATAGATCTTGAAAATCAGAATAAAGGAATGAATAACTGAACATCTTGGATTAAAATTGTTTACAGCCACTAAGTTAGTTTAAAGGAAAAGTCGGTCAGCGAGGAATAATCAATGGATCATTATTTATACCTAAAACTAATACGTTCTCTGTGATTTAATGAATTTAGTGTTAATCAGAAAAAAATAAAATTTCATCATCAGGGAGTCTGGGAGCGGCCATTTTTTTAGCGCCATTCAATCAAATTCAGTCAATCAATGGTAACTACCAGACACATCTGCAATCAACAACAATTATTGAAGATTTCCAAACCAGTAGGTGGCAGTAGTGTTCTTTGACAAGAATGGATGCCTCCAGTAAAGCACATTCAAATGAAAATTACTCTGAATTAAAAACACTGATCATTTATTGAACAGTATGGAATAATTTCACATTTAAAGATCTTTCAGAAGTTTTTATTCTGAATCTGAGCGACTTTTCCTTTAAAAGTCCTCCAGCTTCTTTCCATTTTCTTTCCTCCAGCTTAATCCTGAGATTATTTCATCTTGTAATGTAAATTGTTGAGGACTATTATTCCTAGCTATATTTTAACAAATGTGATTCCAAAGTATTCTCTGTTTCAACACTTGTGACTTTTGGAGTGGATTGAAATTTACAGCTTAAAGGTATGAGTGGAAAACATTCTGCTGAGAGGCAGTGAACCAACGGAGGGAGACGCAGCGGATCCAGAAAGTTGCTGCTGTGCTGATAAGTTCATTTACGTCACCAGTGCTACTATGAGTCAGTGGTGTGTCCTGCCAATAAGACACCCTGTTGCATCACTGCTTATTGCTTCAGTTGGTGTAAGCACACAGCTTTAAACACTCCCATTAATAATGATCGGATCAAACTTCCTCTGCAATAACCTTCCAACAATCCAAGCTTTATTTGGCATCTGTGTGTTTTCAGCACGGTGTGGCGTCATTAGACTAAATGTCTAACAAAGCAGCTCTAATATGAGGCTGGTGGAATACGGTGAGTGGTTAGGAAATTCCCAGCATCATTACTTCTACAGTCAGTTTTCATCATATAAACAGAAGCCAACATATTACTGTCACCTTCAAGCAGAAAAGATTTGCTCATCGTTAGTAATCACTGAAAGTGGAAATTCCAGGAATTAGGATAATTTCAGCACTAAAGTATCCTTATTTAGATTTAACTTAATAAAAAATGTGAAATATTAAATTCAGGTCAGAAATAATTGATCACTATGTAATGAAATGCTGTTTTTCCTTTCTATACCACTCAATCCCAACGAATTATGCCATTTTTTATCTTTAAGTTGTTGTCTTCGTTAATCCACTCACAGCCCAAACCTTCTGAAGTTATAGCACTGCTTACTCCCAGTGAAAGCTCAAACATATGCTTCCCATTTTATTAAAAACATGACGACCCATTGTGTCCTTAATAATCCTTTATAGCCAGTGGTAGAAAGTGGCAGATAGCAGCCCTTAGGCCTGTTTTCCAGTGTAGTCCTGTTTCTCTGACTGTGACTAACTGGATGTGCTCTCTTCATCCTCTGACATGGGAGCTGGCTCGGAGCTCGTCTGCCTGGCTGTGTGTTTCCTGGACGGGGCCGCCTGTGGAGCTGGTTGACAGTTGCCTTTTGTATCTATGCTTCTTTTTCTATGTCTGCTTCTGTCTCCTTGAACCCCAGTGGGCCTCAGCAGATGGCCGCTCACACTGAGCCTGGTTCTGCTGGAGGTTTCTTCCTGTTCAAAGGGAGTTTTTCCTCTCCACTGTCGCTACAAGCATGCTTAGTGTGAGGGATTGCTGAAGAGTCAATGAGTCGATGCAATCAGCTGGTTTTCCTTAGATGGAACATTTTGAATCAATCTGACTGGATGATCTGGTGAACTGGAAAGTGACCTGATGGGAATTGGAGCTATAGAAATAAACTGAATAGAACTGAATCTGCACGCCACTGTTTTAGAGATTTAGTGATGTTCCACAGATGTGAGAAATTGTAGTTTATATATTTCATTAAGCTGTTAGTTGTTGCCATGTGACCAAGTTAGTTCTCACATCAGAGTCACAGTTTCACTATTCCTCAATGAAAGTCTGAGGAAAATCAAGACTCCATTGTTTTTTTTGTTTTTAAATAAGAAATAATAATCTAAATATCTGTCCTAATTTTTTGTCATTTTAATGCTGCACTTCTTTCCAGGTGGTGTAGAATCTATAGCAGATGGTTCTACGCATCAATACATCAGGAGGTTTCTGAAAGTTACAGATTCTTTAAAATTAGTCTGAAAATTATACAGAAATGTTCTGATATTAGAACATTTAATAAGTATTTTTGAATACTTAAGTACTTTTAAATGCGTGAACTAGTATTTTCTAAAGTGAGCGGTTCAATACTATAACTTGAGTAGATTATTGATTGAGTAACGTTTCCCAGCAGTTGAGTAATTTCTGACTATAAATATCAATACTTTCACCATTACTGGTGAGTACTTGGTCCATCGCCGTCTATAACAGACATTACATCATTGCTTACAGTTGTATTATAACTTCCACAGTAAGCCTGCAACTAACGATTATTTTGCAAATCAATCAGTCAATTACTTTTTCCGTTAATTAATAATCGGATAGCCAAAGGGTCCTTAAAGATTTTTTTTACGAAATAAAAACGGGTGAAATTCAAACTTTTCCACTTAAAGTTCTGGATAAAGCATATTGATGGATGGAAAAGTTTTTATCTTTAATGCAAAAGGTTTATATGTATTATTATTTTTTTTACAATCTTGGTTTAATTGCTGCTCTGTCAGCTGAAGGCATGTTTTACACTCTATACTAGGGATGCATGATATTGGGATTTTGGCCGATATCCGATATGCCGATATTCTAAAACTCATGTAGCTGATAACCGATATCGATACCGATGTTAAAGCTGGACAAAAATAAGTCGTCATTGAAAATAGCAGTTTTGTTATCCATTTCTGACACTTTGAAAAATAATAAACTCAAATATATTTTCATATGCTGATATCAAATTAATTTTTAAAAACGCGGTATCGATCTATTTTACTTTCAGAATCTCATGAAATTTCATCGTTCTGTTACAAACTCTCATAATATTTTGCAAATTCTTGTGAGATTTTGTTAGTAAAATAGATCGATACCGCGTCAATATATCAACATATAAAAATATGGCAACATTTCGTGAATTTTCGGGGGATTTCGTAGCATAACGATGACATATAGCAATATTTCATTAGTAAAAGAGATTGATATGGTGTTTTTAAATGGAAATATATCAGCATATGAAGATATTGGGATATTTTAATGTATCAATATCTTTTCCCTCATCTTTAGAAGTTTTGAAGTTAAACTCAGAAGCTGATCAAATATCGGGTTAAATATCGGTGGCGTGGCCGATGTCCGATATTCAGTTTTAAGGCCGATGCATTCCTACTCTATACTCCAGTTAATGATTAATAGATTACTAAATTAGCTGAGTATTATTTCAATCAATTAATCAGATCTTGTGGGAAAAACTATTCAACCATTTAGTCAAGTTAAATAAACGGAGATCGATGGATTTCACTCAGTCGTCACTTTATGTTTGCAAAGAGAGAACCGTTCATCATACGGCTCTTATTGCACGGTAATCAGCCCTGTTCTGATCCAGCAGCGTTTGAGGAAAGTAGTCAGAGTTAAAACAAATTATAGACTCTTTAGTTAAACAGTAAAATGTTATAAATAAACCTTGAGAAAGAATCTGGTTTGTTATGGGAATAAGTGTCTTGTCCACAAAGACCCTCAATAAGGCAATGTGTGACTTTGAGGTGAAATAGGTGAGTAAATAATATATAAAATAAAAGAAACTAAATTTTCTGACCACATAGATTAATCTGATTGTTTCAGGCCTACTCCAGATTTGAAGGCTTCAGCGATGAGCTTCACTATTCTATAATCCCTGCAGGTCTGATCAGGAAGTATCAGAATCGCTTCATCAGTAATAATCATCTTTATAGGCAGATCGTTTACCTTTTATTGACTTTTTAATTCATCAAAATACCAACATAAAGCTAAGCTGGTGATTATTAAAGTGTGGTGTTGATGTTTTGGGGGCGTGGCTTAGCCTTTTGTGGCTCCTCCTTTCTCACCACAAAAGAACAAAAGTTTGTTTTTCGACCAACGTTATCGTGCAATTATATTCTGATTTCAGGGAAAACCATAAAAATATCTGTTCTTCCATCTTTATCCTACGGATACGGAAGAGGATTAGGGCCACTGAAAAAAAAAAAAAGTTAACTCATTTTTAAATTTTATTTCAGTTTAACATGGGAAAAAAGTCATAATTCTGACATTTTTACCCCCATACTAAACTGAAATAAAATGTAAAAATCAGATAACTTTATTTTTTTTTTCCACTGGCCCTAATCCTCTTCCGTATTATCCAGTCATGTGTGTGAAGGCACAGAAAAAATAAGTCATAAAACAAATAAATGTGGAAAAAAGAAGTTTATTCTGAAATGTTGATCATTTGAAAAGTGGTTGCCGTTGTCGAACAGTTCTAATGATGAAAACCTTTTAACACAATACGTGAAAAAAAACAAAAAACAATTGACATTAATCCGATTTGAAATAGTCTTCATATCAATTATGTGTTGAGAAATGCAGAGTATTACGGTAATCAAGTTGTCACCATTTTAACAGTTAAGGAAGCTTAAATAAATAAGGTGCCCACAAGATTTTTATCATTTCATGTCCCTGTGACAGTTTTATACTCAAACACGTCTACTTATCTTCCTGAGATACTCTGTTTACATATTTTTGGTCTTCACCAAAAATAAAATCCTAACCAGACATCAGTGGCGTTTCTGTCTGATTATTTCTAACTTTTCAATAAATATGTAAACATGGCAGTTTAGTCTCTTTCTACTGCTTTAAGTACTGCAGACTGAAGGCACCCTAACAGCAATACCCCCGCTTTCATCCATGCAGACGTCTCTTAACATTTGGATTGGTATTGGCGACAGATTGAAGCAGATTTAGGCAGTAGAGTGCTGTGAAACTTTCTGACCCTTTTGATGAAATAAGACCCGCTACTTCGACGCATCTCTTAGAAAACCATCGATCCTACACGTATAAATAAAAAGCAGCGCGTATGGATCAACAGCGACACCTATGTACAGTTTTAGATTCTCCTTTCAGACTTTTTCCTCTTAATTCCTTTGGCACACGAACAGCTGAAAACTGGGTACCAGAGTCATCGTCCATAAAGCGCAGTAGGAGCGTCTACGGCTCCAGATCAATCTCACCAGTCCTTTCCTATTACAGAAAATAATATATACACACATTTCCACGTGGCTGTCAGCCTGTAACAGTAAATCTAATGCAGTGTGGTTCAATAATAAGTGTACAGAACGGAGCCTTTCAGGCACTTTGGTTAGCAACCTGGGCGGCTGCTACGGTTATGGGGAAAAAACAAAGCAACCTTGAGTTGCATCAGAACGGGGTGGACGGAAATGGTTTCGTAAAGCAGCAGCCTGCTGTAGCACGTTTCCTACAGATGCTTTGGTTTGATGGAAATCTAACGTGAACTCCAGCTGCAACGTTTCCCTTTTGGTTTGGGAGAAGCTAGGCTAACTATTTACAGAAACACGTGGTGATTGTGGTGATATCCTCTATTTCCTCCCGTACATCCTTTCTATATCGTTCAGATAGTGGTTTTTCAGCTCTTTCCTCTTCAACTTGAACGCGTCCGTGACGAGGCCGGTCTCTGGGGTCCACGGCTCGGGGCTCAGACGCACCTTCACTGGAACCTCAAATCGCTGGAGTTTAACTATTAAAAAGCAGAAAGAGAAGCAGAGTCAGAAAGTCTGACAAGATATAAATTAGAGAGGGAGAGAAAAGGGATTAGAGACTTTTAATCTGATGTGGAGCAATATTCTGTCTGGGTTCTGACCAAGGCTCGTCTTTCTTATGCTACGTTCACACCGCACGCGCTTTAGGCAGCAGAAACCGCCGCTTTACATGCAAAGCCAATGGTTGACGAGCATCAAAATGTCCTGCAGCACGTCCAAAGCAGGAGCAGAACATGTTGATGCATCTGAGGCGCGTAAAGCGCTTCAGAAGCATCAGCTGCTAAAAGTGGAAACATTGAGCTGATCTGGGAGCTGGCAGGGAGTCAGACACAGCGCTGCTGATGCAGAGCGCTATGATCACTCCTCTGAAACAGTTTATTAACGCCTAAATTAACTTAGAATGTAGAAACCTGCCGGAAGAATATGTTGGCTTTTATTAATCCGCATGAAATGATGCTTGTGCATCATTTCATGCGGATTAATAACGATGCTTGTGCCTCATGTGCGTTATGCAGAAGTTAGTAAGTTCTGGACTAGTTATGAATACTTTATGTATACGCCCAAAATGGAAAAAATCCATAGAAAATTCAGCGTCTGCCAGCGTTTCAGGAGATTCTGGGACGTCAGTTCAGACGCTGGATAAATCAGCAAGGTGTGACCTCACTGGTGGTGAGTCTGACATATTGGGAAATTTGCAAATATTTTTTAGAAAATAAGGTTATATGAGCAATATACAAACAGCAACTTTTAACCAGAGCGTGCACGAGGAGAAATGGGCCCTTGCACGCCCTCGCACGCGGGCACAGGGTTGTGCATTGTGTTCTTTAAAGTGCAGAGGGCGGGTCTTTTAAAAAAAAAAATCATGAAAATATTCCAGTATACCTTTAAAGAGAGACTAAACTGGCTGCTGCAGCTCTCAGTCGGCCATTAAAATATATGCATGCTAACGTTAGCCTAGCACTTCAGCAAACTGCCAGTAGCGTGTTGAATCTGAACATCCTCAGGACATTATTTTAGCTTAAACAGAAACAAATGAACTTGAGAGACGGATAGAAACCGACTGAGGCGAGCAGACGATGAAATGCGCGTTTCTATTTTTAAGTTTAGAGTTCAAAGCTCATCTGGGCACAGAATCGACCAAACATCCAGCATTCGTCTCTTACTTTTAGCTGCGACCTCCTTGATCTCCTTCAGAACCTCTTTTTCCATTTCAGGGTGGTTGCAGAGCTCCTCCCATTTCCCCTCCACGCCTCTCTGCTTGGCGAGCTCCATCAGCCTTTTCTGGTTGGGAACCACGAAGCTGACCACGTAGTTTTGGTCACTATGGAAACGGAGGATAGAAAAGGGGTCAGTGTGAAGGAGTTTAATGTCTTTATAGTGATGACACAGAAAGAAAAAACTTCCCCTTTCTTTCCCTTTCCTGGACAAGGATGTTTATTTCTACAGGACATCGCTGCCTTTTCATTTGCATTTACTAGCAGAGTCTATCTCCTCTACATCTATAAATATTTGAATATATGAAAGCGTCCTAACTGACAAACAGAGGAAGGTTGTTGCCAGAGGAGCGGTTATAAAGGCTCATTCAGCCGTGTTAGCATGAAGGAGGCTATGTTCGATCCCAGCAGGTTCCGCGTTCTGGTTTTAATCTATATTACCATTTCTACGTTAAGGTCTCCACTGCTTTACCTGCTTTTCTCTCTACATCTCAAGAAGAAATCTAAATTAGTCATTTTTTCTTAAAATAAGTGCATTTTTACTTTAATTGTGGAGGTAAGTGAGACACTTTGCCGATGGAACAAGACAATTTACATTTAAAATTAGAAAAAAGAAAAAAAAACACGTATTATTTCAAGTGAATATTTTCCAATTATTTTAATTTAAGAGGGAAAAAAATCATTCCATTGGAAGATCATCTTATTTACCTGCTCAAATTAAGGGTAAATACACTTAATTTAAGAAACGTTGACTTATTTCTAGATGTTTTTTGCAGTGATGCTGCGTTAAAGGTGAACTTCCTGGATCTTTTAACCAGGAGAACATTTTTTAATCCAATAAAAAGCTTCTGTAACGAAGTGTGATGCTGTCAGACCGCACTTCTATGGCACATTTCCAAATATTTTAGAGCACAAGCAGCCGCATGTTTGTCTGAACTCGTTTCCCCCAGTGGGAAAGGAAATTATTCTGATTTCTTGTTTCAACCGTTGCGTATATTAGCTGCGACACATGAATCAAGATGCTATGACCGAAAACATTTGATTGACAGATGATCGTTGATATATGATTGGCCGAATTTAGGTGTTCAGGCTGACGTAGAACTAACTGTCCTGCAGAAGATAATGACATTTTTTTCCTACATTTTAGGACAATATGGTCTGATAAAGAGTAGATTTATATCCATGTTTAAACCTGTAATGCCAAATATATCGTATTTGATACATACGGTTTCTGAAATGTTTTGCGTCTGACACCTTTTGCATAATTTAATGGTAAAAACTTTGCTCAAAATCCTATAGTACACAATCAGATATACCTGATAACAGCCAGTAGAAGACTACACAAAAAATAATCTTGACTTATCGCATAGTAATAAATTATTAATATCAAAAATGAATTTCTGTTTTTTTCTTTTTACATATTTTGTTAAAAGGCCAAATAAGGACTTCAAACCAAAAAAAAGTAATTTTCTGTTTTGTTTTATTCTTGGATCGGGCTTTAAAGGGTTAAGCCAGAATGATTTGACATTCAAATATGACTTTCCTTTGACTTTAAAAGTCGAGGAACAAAAAAAAAAAAAAAAAAGTACAGTGGATTGTTTTTACTTCTTTTTTGGAACATATTTATGTATTTTTTTTATTTGAGATGAAACAAATAAAATGCCAAAGAATTAAATCTTTACATTAAAAGATTAAGTAAAATAGTCTTTATTTTATAATCAGTTATTGTACTTTTGGACAATCAGCAATACTTCTGAAGGGGCATGAAGGAAAGATGCCCAAAGGGGAACACACTGCTGTGCAGCTTCCACCCAATGCCTGCTGTTTTTCCTCTCTTAATGTGAACATTTCAGAGCTCTAAGCAAGCAGTCCTGCTACCATTTATCTCCGAGCAGAGTTCAGTCGGGACATGTTTTACGAGATTAAGCCTACCGACCTGTTTGTGGTAAAGGCTGAAGGCTCTAACGTTTCAAACCCGTCAATCAAGCATCTTGATTTCAGCCTCATTTGAATTCCCCGTCTCCGTCTGTGAGTGTTG
This sequence comes from Cyprinodon diabolis, assembly GCA_030533445.1. Classification (NCBI taxonomy): domain Eukaryota; kingdom Metazoa; phylum Chordata; class Actinopteri; order Cyprinodontiformes; family Cyprinodontidae; genus Cyprinodon; species Cyprinodon diabolis. The sequence continues at coordinate 1,844,530 of CM060084.1, forward strand.
GACCTGCAGGAATCCCAGCCATGAACCAGCTGCCACACTGACTCACCTGTTAGCGTAAGCGCAGATGTTGTCGATCAGAGAACAGTTCTTCAGTGCAGATTCCACTTTGCCCAGAGACACGTACTCCCCAGCCTGCAGCTTCACCAAATCTTTTTTGCGATCTTTAAAAAAAAAAAAAAAGAAAACAAAGCGGGATGAAACCCGAAGCCCGAGACCTGAAGGCGGAAAATTGCAGCTTCTCTGTGCTGGTGAAGTTTTCAGTCATCCAGGTCAGTCATTCTAAAAAAGTTCAAATCAATCCACTGGACTTTGTTTCCCAGTTTGAAGACGTTTCTCTTCCATCCAGGAAGCTTTTTCAGTTCCAAATGTCAGAAATAGCGTTTAGTTCCAGGTTTTATCCAGCAGTCCAACAAAGCCTGGTTTTAGTTTAGAAAACATGCAAATAGAAACGGATGAACGGGTCCCCCCCTTTGGAATGGGGGTCGTTTGGCTTCTTTGTTAGCCTGCAATGCCCCATACCTGTCTATGTCTCTGAAGGGGGGGTCGTTAGAGGGAATAGTTGGCCTGGCTGAATAGGTGAGGTCTTCTGTTCTTCTGTAATGATAGCGGGAAGGAATCAACTCTATGCTGCATTGTAGGTTTTTGAAAGCTGGAATCCGAGTCCCCCCCTCCCCCTGTTTAAGGTTGTTTTTTCTTTCTTAGCATAAATGGCTTCCTTCCTCTCAAACCACCTGTCTTTTTTGTCCAAAATGTGAACATTCTGGTCCTCTAAAGAATGTTTCAGCTTTAAAAAACCTACAATGCAGCGATAGATTTGATTCCTTCCCGCTATCATCGCAGCCCCAACCCCCTTATAGGGAAACAGAAGACCTCGCCTATTCAGCCAGGCCAGCAATTCCCTCTAACGACCCCCCTTTCAGAGACATAGACAGGTATGGGGCATTGCGGGCTAACAAAGAAACCAAACGACCCCCATTCCAAAGGGGGGGACCCGTTCATCCGTTTCTATTTGCATGTTTTCTAAACTAAAACCAGGCTTTGTTGGGCTGCTGGATAAAACCTGGAACTAAATGCTATTTCTGACATTTGGAAATGAAAAAGCTTCCTGGATGGAAGAGAAACGTCTTCAAACTGGGAAACAAAGTCCAGTGGATTGTTTTTAATTGTCTTTTTTTGGAATGCAGCTTCTCTGCCAATAAACGGTAAAGTGAAGTTGATTGGATGGGAATATACTGACCTACGATCTGCAGGCAGCCATCAGGGTAAACCTCTCCGATGTCTCCGGTGCAGAACCACCTCTGACCTTTTTCATCCACAAAAAAGTCCTGATTGTTGCCGTCGTGCCTGAAGTAGCCCATGGTCACATTGGGACCACCGATCAGGATCTCCCCTCTTGGGTTGGGCTGGTCTTTGCTGGTGTAGCCACCTGAGGAGTAAACAGACCGCCGCACACCATCATCATCATCATCCTGGCATCTAAACCAGTTCCTGTTCTGCACTGCGAGTCCAGCATGTAGCAGCATGTTTTATAGGCGTACCTTCGGTCCAATCTCTGAGCTGAATCTCACAGCAGATCAGAGGAGCTCCGACGCGACCGGTGCTGAAATCTGCAACTGTAGACAGAACGCTTATTTTAACATTTAATAGAGAGAAATTCAAAACTGTTTTAGATGTTTTTAATCAGTCATCAACAGCAGACATGCCCCTAAACAATGGAGCGCCTGGCACTGGATTTTATTCTTTTTTTTTTTAAAGATTTATACTTGAAAAATATCAAGCTGGAAGTTAAACTTCACCCACAGGATTTCAGTTAATTAGGCTTCAAAAATCTGAAGAAAGGCAAACCCACAGCATGATGCTGCCACCATTATGCTTCACATGTTCAAAGTTAGCTTTCATCCACAGATAGCATTTTTATAAGCAGGACAAAAATGCTCGCTTGAAATTTTTATTTTTTTAAATGTCATTCCTAAAGCTAAACATGAATTAAATCAAGTTTAATCAAGTCTATTCCATTGGTTTTATGAGGACCGGGCCCAGCTGATGTTTATCTATTTATAGAAATGGCCCAAACACAGTCACATGGTGTTTCGTCCACACCATGTATTCAAAAATACTTTTTGTTTTATAGCTGTATAAATAAATAAAACGAGATGCAGAATTCCACCTGGCATGTGTGACTCTGCAGGAGTAATGCAACAGCAGGTGTACATTTTTAGCCCCCCCTCCTAATTGCCGCCATCATTGGAAACTATAGGTTCAGACCTTTCCAAGGAGAGGTCAGAGGTCATTGTGCGACCATTTCAGATGATGTAACCGGCATGCGTTACATAAGCTTGCTCTGTTATTCTTATTTTCTATTCAGTTTGGTGGTTTTATTGGTAAATTTCAATGAAACAAGGACTAAATCTGAGGAGCAAAGACTTTGCCTCATGCAGAAGGTCTCCAATAATGGAAGTCACCATATTTGTCTGACAAGATTTCCTTTTATGAGTGAAAAAATGCTTTTTTGCATAATTTGGTCACTTTTGACATTGTGTTAAAATCATATTTTCTCGTAGCTCACTGCTCACTAAAACCTTTGTGGAACAAAAATGCTTCAACTGATTCAGTCCAAGATGTGGATCAATAAAGTCTGAGGATTTATCCAGAGTTTCTAATGGGCTTTTATGGTGTTTCGCAGTTTTTAGTTTGGAAAAATTTGGCGAGGCAAAATATTTTTCATTTTTTCTTTGTTTAATCACCTATAAATCAGACATGGTGACATTTAAAATAGCGATTCCACCTGAAAAATAATCCTCAATGCCTTTATGTCATACAATTACAATTTCCAAATGATAGTTTGGCAGCTGGACTTTAATTCACATATGTAATTTTAGGCAGAAATTGTTTCTACGACCCTAAGGGGTTAAACTTCCCCTCAGCTGAGATCCTTAACCTTTAAGATCCCAATGATTGGCTGAGATGAACTCACACACAGCTGGGCTGCATTTACTCCTCATGTTTGCTCCCAGGAGGCTAATAGTTCTGGTTGGTACCTTCTGTGATGGTGCCGGCTCCACAGGTTTCAGTCAGGCCGTAGCCCTGGCCCACCGGACAGCAGAAACACACGTTCATAAACCTCTGAGTGGCCGAGGACAGGGGGGCTCCACCAGACAGCATCATCCTCACGCGCCCACCCAGCAGTTTCTTCACTTTCCGGAACAACAAGCTGCAAAAATGTAGAACAGAGCGTTATTCTAACTTTAAACTATCAAAGCGACTGAGCCGACGGATAAGTGGGGGGGGCATGCAGGTTATTTACATGTTGCAAAGAGGTGCATCATAGCCCCTCTTGACCTGCTCCAGTTTATATTTGTAGCCCAGAGTAAACAGCGTCCTCTGAACGTAGCTCATCTCCTGCACTTTACTCATCACATTCCTGTTGATGCGATCCATGATTTCCTGTTTTAGGAGGAAAACAGGAAAATAAGGAACGAGAGAAGAAGAGTTTCTGATGAAGCGAATGAAAAAAGGCAGGATTCTTACCGGCACGGCTGCCATCAGAGTGGGTCTGAGCACAGAGCAGTCTCCTTTGCTCCCTTTCTTTATTCTGGTGGACTAAAGGCAACAGAGACAACTGAAGACCAGCAGATATATTCTGACCGAACTAGGACGGGTCAGACCGCTGCCACGGCGCACAGCGGCAGGAAGAGTCACTTTACCTGATCGGACAGAGTCTGAGGGGAGGAGTAACCGATGCGGCAGCCGTACGTTACACAGGAGATTTCAGCCGTCATTTCCAGAACATGAGCCAGGGGCAGATAGGCGATGTACGTGTCCTCAGGCCTAAAAAAAACCCACACATCAGTCATTCCCAGTCAGGACTACCAGTTCCTGAACTAAATGGATGAATGAGGGGTTAACCCAAACGGATGTACAGGCCTCCGCAGATTTTAGCTTTCTAGACGCTGACATCTCTGCCCTAGTTCAGAAAACGTTCACTGGTAGGGATGATTTCTGTAGTAACAAGCATGTAGAGGTTTCATCGTTTTGGAACTGATGGCCGATGTATGGCGGGATGCGCCGTATTTCAGCGTACTCATGACTTATCCAACGTATAGCAGCGTTTTTGCCAGATTTTTTGTACGTCAGGCAGACGCTGGTCTAAATCGTCAACCTGTGAGAGGAGCTTAAAAAAGATCAAATAAAACGTACCCGAGTCCAGGGATGCGTTCGCACTGGCCGGTCATCCCTGCGATCAGGTTGCTGTGAACTATCATGACTCCTTTGGGGCGACCCGTGGAACCGCTGGTGTACATCACCACCGCCAGATCGGAGGGCTGAGGCGTCACGATTTCCCTTCCCACTGTGGGTGCAAATACATCAGTCACTGCCGTTTCCAGCTTTATTCTCCTGAATGGACGCTAAGGAGGAGGGATACAGACGGTTCTCTGGCCGGGCGCCCAGCTCCCGTACGGCCTGCATGCTGTGGATGGAAACTCCTGCTGGGAAGCCCTCTGTGCTCACTTTCCTCTGGTCCACATAGACGATGTGCTTCAGGTTGGAGATCTGCGGCAGCACTTTCTGAACAAACAAAGATAGAACAAGGCCGGTTATCCAACACGCATTTCAGTCTAATAATGAAGGATTTCTGTCACTGAGGCGTCTGACTAACATCCTGCCAGCTTTCATTAATGCTTAAATTAAACATAAAACCCAAAAAAACAAGACCAGTGAAACTGAACAAAAAATCATGGGTGTTTATTTTACGTCGGACACGTTTGATCAGGACCGGCCGTCTGTCCAACATAACGACACATGTGCAGCTCAGCTAAATACTCTGCAAAAACAATCAAGAAACAAGTAAAAATGTCTTAAATTAAGTGTAATTAACCTCAATTTGAGTAGGAAAATAAGATGATCTGCCAATGGAATGAGGATGTTTTCTCTTAAAACAGGATTAGATAATCGGAACTTGAAATGAGACAAATTCCTTATTTTTTCTTACCGTATTTTAAATGTATATTGTCTTGTTCCATTAGCAAAGTGTCTCACTTACCTCCTCAATTCAAGAAAAAATGCACTTATTTTAAGAATAAATGACTTATTTAGATCTACTTTTTTTGCAGTGTAAAAAGGATCACATGTTAGAGTTTCCTAACTGTGGAAAATAAAAGTTACAGTTTTTAATAAAATTCAAAGGTATATTTGTGTCCAGATAAAAACTTTTCCGTCTGTCAATCTTTTCTATCCTGAACTCCTCGAGTGGAAAAGTTTTGGTTTTAATTGTCTAAAAAGTCTTCTTTAAAGGAATCTTTTTCTATCTAATTATTAATTGATTAATTGGAAAAAAAAAACAATTGAAATGGGAACTAGAAATGAATGATGTGATTGAAGATGAAGAGTGGGAGCGAGTGTGTATAACTGGACATAAACTGACTAACAGTCCAACATGGAAAGAATTTTATTTAGGGATGCACGATATAATCGGCCTTAAAACCGAATATCGGACATCGGCCACCCCACCGATATTTAACCCGATATTTGATCAGCTTCTGAGTTTCTTAAGTCTAAAAAAAAATATAAAATACTACTACTTCTTCCTCCAAAACTTCTTTTTTACAGACTTAAAAACTTCTAAAGACGAGGGAAAAAATATTGATACATTAAAATATCCCAATATCTTCATATGCTGATATATTGCCATTTAAAAACACCATATCAATCTCTTTTACTGATGAAATATTGCTATATGTCATCGTTATGCTACGAAATACCCCGAAAATTCACCAAATGTTGCCATATTTTTATATGTTTATATATTGACGCGGTATCGATCTATTTTACTAACAAAATCTCACAAGAATTTGCAAAATATCACGAGAGTTTGTAACAGAACGATGAAATTTCACGAGATTCTGAAAGTAAAATAGATCGATACCGCGTTTTTAAAAATCTATTTGATATCAGCAAATGAAAATATATTTGAGTATATTATTTTTCAAAGTGTCAGAAATGGATAACAAAACTGCTATTTTCAATGACTACTTATTTTTGTCCAGCTTTAACATCGGTATCGATATCGGTTATCGGCTACATGAGTTTTAAAATATCGGCATATCGGATATCGGCCAAAATCCCAATATCGTGCATCCCTAATTTTATTGGAAAATAATTGTTAGATATTTCAAAACTCTGTGCGGACTAGTTGGAGATCAGACTCGTGTCTTTTGGGATTGCCCAAAGATTAAGGAATTCTGGGAGGGAATTAGAGAGGAAATTTTAAATATCTTGCATGCTGATATTGATTGGAATCCCCGGATCTTCATTCTGGGAATTCCACCAAATAACTTAAGTAAAGTAGAACAAAACTTATTAGGTATCCTTGTTCTCGTAGCCAAAAAAATGATAATATGTTGGTATAAACCTTTACCCCCTGCTGTAAATCAATGGAAAGAGAAACTAGTGAACGTTTATACGATGGAGAAAATAAATTAAACTTGTCCACTGGTTTATTTGAGAAAAGATGGAACCCTTTGAAGACATATTTCCAGTTAATATAGTAGTAAGATAAATGTACAGGTACAGATTTTATAGGCATACTTAACATATATCTCTGTTATGATAAAAATAAAAGTCACTCGAGAAAGATTTTTCCTTGATCTCATCCACCAAGTAAAAAAATAAATAAATAAATAATAATAATAATAATAATAAAGAGAAAAAAGAAAAAGGAAAAAAACAAAACATGGATCTTTAGCTTGTTGGTTGTTGTTACTCAATTGTTTGTATGGTTGTATTGGAAATTGTTGTTTCTGGCTTATTGTATTAATCATTGATTTTGAATATTGATCTGATAAAATAAAGAAAAAAACAATTGACAGATTAATCGATTTGTAAAATAATGGTCATTTCCAGCCCTAATCTTTATATACGCAAAAAGTCTGGATGATTGTTGGATAACTAGATTTTTTGAACAATGTGTTCCTTTGTCCTGATATCCTGGAATAAACCCTAACGTATTCTTCCAGGGTCAGGGGTGCTGAAAGTGGGGCCCCCAGGGGCCATTCACAGCAACCGAATCAGAAAATTAAACCTCTGCTAAAGTTCTTCCATTAGCTCACAATAAAACCCATTATCCTCCAGTATTCTCTGGATCTCATGATAGCTTCTCAAACCACCTAATTAGACACACACCCCCCCCCCCCAATCAACATGATCGACTCACTTTCAGTTTGGTTTCCAGCAGCTCCACGCTGGTGACCAGATGAGTGACGGCGGTTTCGTTCAGTCCGTAGGCGATGGCGTCCTCTCCCAGCGTGGCGTAGAAGGTCACCACTGCCAAACACGGCCAGTCAAACACAGCTGCTGTTCTGCTATGCAGAAGTTCAAGCAACATTTTCTGGTAGTGAAAGTTCTGCATTTGACTTACGGGGGAAGTTGCGCCTGAAGCATGCCTGCGCCGTGATCATCCACTCCGCTCGGGTTTCACAGAAAATGGCGATGGTGCTTTTGGGCTGCTGCCCTAGAGCCGCCAGTCCGCTGCCGAACTCGCTGGCCGCAGCGTCCAGCTGCTGGTAGGACAGCCAACGGTACTCCCCCAGTATCACCTACAAGCAGACGGAGCTTCAGCTGCCTGGGAATCCCTGAGAGGCTCACAGTATAAACAAAGCGTACCTTTTTAAACACTTTCCCGCTGGGCTGAATCTCGTTCTCCTCGCTCAGCACCTCTCTGGTGCCGAGGCAGTCGGCCGGGCCGAAGCGCTGCACCGCATGCTGGAAGAGTTTATCCAGGGTGTCCTTCCCTGGGAAGTCTTCTGTGGCCAAGGACTCAAAGTGGTCCACGGAGCGGTAGGGGCCCTCCGGGGAGCCGCTGGTAGAACGAGCCTTCATCCTCTTGGACTGAGAACGCTTCTGGCCAGCGCCGGTGATGAAGTACCAGGGCAGGAATGAAATGAGCGAGTACAACCAGATGAGGAGGTGGAGCGGAAAGAGGAGGACGGACTGGAGGGTGGAGTCTGACTGGGCGCCCATGCCACCGTCTGGAGGAGAGGAAGTGGAAAGCAGCTTTGGGTTTTATCAGCCGCAAATGGAGCTTTTTATCTGGAAACAGGAAGGGAGCGCACACTGATTTAACGGCTCAACAACAGAAGCACTGAGTCCCAGGTTTCCAAGAATTCAGCTGAAATGAGACAGAAAAAAAACAGAGAAAACAGAAACATCAATCAGATGTAATAAAAATAAACTCAGGTTGCTCCTCAACACTGAAGAGATCAAAGAGACGAGATGAAGGGAATAAACTGCCTCATGCACAGAGAGGCCCCCACCTGTTTCTGGACAATAATGAAATATTTAGCAAAAATACCCAAAAAATCCTTCCGGAAACAAAATGAGCAGCTAAGATTTTAAACCAAACATGGTGAGATAGGGAAAGCGTGTCTGTAAAGCAAAGAGCTGACCAATAATCACCGGAAAATCGGTTAATTATCGGAGGTACTGCATGGTGGTCGTCAAACTTTTGGTTGTTTAGACCCTTTTTTTTTATATTCCCTCCTGCAATTTTTTCCACTAATTGAAATGTCTTTAAATCCACATTAACATTGGCCTGGAAAACATTGAAGACGCCTGATCTAAATGCTAAATGAAAATAAACGATTAATAAAAACTCCAGAAACTGCGTGAATTGACAGCATTTTTTGTTTTTATGACTATTTTTCCCCACTGGATCATTGATACAGTTAAAGAATATGATTAAATGCATTTAAAATTATAATTTTTTATTAAAAAGGTGATTTATTGTGTAGGTGGGGTTATATAGTTTATCATTGTTTTTTTTAAATCAAATTGTTTCAAAATGTTATTGATTACAGACCGTGTAATCAGCTCAGTCCCACCATTATAATTAATAATTAGGGGATAGGTATTAGCGTGGGTGTTGCGATACGATATATGTCGCAATTCTTCGGTCACGATACAATATTATCACGATATTGTGATATTAATATATTATATTTTTCCCAACTATCAAAATTCCATGTATAGATAAAACAGCAAGCGCTGTCTATGTTCATCAGAAGATATTGATCATTTATATATTTTGGTATCCATGTTGTTTGGGGTTGTAGTCAGTCCACGTCGTCCACTGTGACCGGCTCAAATATGGCGCTGCGCCGCACAGCAAAAGAGCTCCACAGCGCCATCTATCACACTGGCGGTGCAGAGGGAGCCAATTTTCCCTCCTTGATTTAGGTAAAATCAGGATATATCGCCGTGATAAACTACCCCCCCATGAATAATAATAGGACTTTATTGATCTCACATCGGAGAAATTCCCTCGCTGCCTTTAACCCCTCCCCTCGGGGAGCAGTGGGCTGCCATCGTGCGACACCCAGGGAGCAATCGGGGGTAAAAGGTCTTTGCTCAGGGACCCAGAGTCTGTGGGAAGAGGACTCGAACTCACAACCTCAGGATTCCAAGCTCTAACCACTAGACCACCACTCCCCATTACAGTCATATTTTGGCAAAAGTTTATAAAACCACAACAATCTCACTATGAAAATGTCTAGATTTAGGAAAAAGTTTATTTACAAACTGATTATCTATAAAAAAAAACTAAAAAAAAACCAACCATGACCAATCAATCAGGGAAGCTAAGTTTATCTGATGATCAAACCTCACATTAAAACATAACAATCCAGAAATAAGAGGTTTGGAAATGAGAGGTGAATATGCTGCCTGTTGCTAATAAATCTAGCTCTATGCAGACTGATCTAACTCTCTCACAGCGCGCTCAGTCACTCACCACCTTCTGGCCTTTCCTCCCTTTGTAAGAAAATTCTAACTTTATGCTGCTGGATGACTTCAGGTGAAGCCTTTCAGCAGGTCCCTCCGTTGATGAAATAAAGAGCTGCTTATCAGAGGCTCATAAAGGGATGAAGCAGCGACACTTTGCCCCGTCTGACCAGACAGACCACCGTCCAATGGCCACGGCCCGGTCAGTTATGCTGAGGAGGACAGACAGCCAATGACAATACTGTGGAGGCTCACCCCACCGGTGGACGCTGAAAGGCCACTAGAGGACAAGCTCTACCCACAGAGGATGTAGAGGAGCGAAAAAAAAAAACTTTTTAAAATAACATCTGCAGAGCGTCACGTGCCAGACACCGACCTCTGAATGCAAACACTCCAAAACATGTGGGGGAGTGAGCTTCTAAACAGATTCTAGTGTTTGTAGCTGCTGAGACTGGAGCAGGGGTGGGGTGGGTCCCATCACCTGGAGAAACTTTTAAAAATAAGAACAAAATAAATTCTGAAAACTTTTATTAAGTCCTGAGATACTGACTGAAAGCTTGATCTGATAAACAGAGTCACTAGACAGACAGCATGGCCGGTTCTAGACAGGCGCCAAAGGGGGCCAGTGCCCCTGTAGACCATGTCCTGGCCCCTGTACTGTAGACATAATACTCAAGAAATCCTAATGATGATATGCGCTTTCACAGTCACGGTTACTGATAGGTCCTTTGGATCATTTTCTTTTTCTTTACAAACTCTGTTTAATTATCTAAAAACTATAAGATGATAGCTTCAGTGGAATTGAGATAGGATCCCAGTTTTCATCTGCTAAATGTTTTTTTAAACAAATAAAAAGAAAAATACTCTAATTTTTACAGCCTAATGTATCCGTTTTTTCTTGAGTTCTAATTCAGATTTTATAGAAAACTGTCATTTTAAATTAAATTAAGAAAAAAATATGTAAAATTCCTGAATTATGAATGTATGATGACCTAATAAAACATGGAATTTTAATTATACCTAATTGAGTAGAAATTTCACTTCATGCAGCTATCTTAATATATTTGAATCCTTTGCTCTGTTTTTTTATTTCAAGCTTTTCTGGGCCCCCATGGAAACACGCGGGGCCCCTCCTGGCCCCCCGGTACATTTTTGTCTAGAACCGCCACTGACAGACAGACAGATAGATGTTTCTGTAGCTTTGATGTTGACAGAAACAAAGCCTGTTTAAATGTTTTAGAAAGAGGCGTTGTCCCACACCCACTCCACCCGGCATGATGCTGTAAACTGAGTGGAAATTCAAAGGAAGTGAAGTGGAGCAGCGGATCTTCCCTGTTCCTGCTGTCAGTCTGAACAGCTTGGATTCTGGATCAACTGAATCTGAATCAAACATCTGAATATCCTGAATATCATAAAAACATTTTTAATTAATTTTTTTCTAATCTGGATCAAGTTACATGTTTGATATAAACAGCCTTATTTGAATATTTAAAAAAGGGAAAAGATGGAGTTATTTTAATGTTATTATCCTGGAAGCGAAACACATCCGGTTCGACCCAAAAAAAACGCACAGAAACGCAACAGGCGCGTGTGAATGAACCATCGCCATGGCAACACCAGCTCTCCGTTACGGACGGATTTCTGACAAAAACAAAAACTCAAATGTTTCTAATTTAGCAGCTGGAAATGTTTAATTTATTTATCTTTTAATATTATTATTTTTTCTATTTTAAAATCAAACCAGTTTAAATCGGCTATAGAATCTCCTTCCCAGAGAGGATTTTAGAAATAAGAAAATAAAATGTTTAAATGAGAAAATTGCTCCATGCTGCCGAACAATGGGACGGCGCGTGAAATGATGAGAGAAGCCGCCTCATTATGAGCAACCAGCGGTAAGTTTCTACCGCGCGGCTAAAGCTGTTCAACCGGGCCCGGATAAAGCGGCCTAAAGGCGGCTAAATAAACGGATAAAGCCGCTGAGACAGAAAGCGATAGCCGCTGAGCCGCGGCTCCTTCTTACCTCCAGCAGCAGCAGCAGGTCGTGTCCAAACCAGAAATGACCGAAAGTTACCTTTTCCTCTGACACTGACGTCATCTGATTCCATAGATCTCAACCAATCACAATCCGAGGCGGAATGATCGTTTTTTTGAGTCTGACGTCCGTCAGATGACAACTAGACCGGAAGTCAGTCATGCTTTAGTCAAAGGTTTGTCATTTTCAACATTTTTTTCGCGTTTTTTCTTAAGAATTCAGCTTTTTTCTGAAAATGTCTGATTCACATCAAATGTCCAAACCGCAGAAAAGTTTTTATGTTTAACATTTTATCTATAACCACATTTTAAAGGCTTTAGATCCCAAACCTACCTAGAAATGATGAAGTACTTTAGCTTTAACCAATATTTGTTATTCTAAATAAAAATAACATTATAAATAATCTTTTATTTTTGCAGTGTGAAACCGTCCTCTTAACTTTAGGCTCATAAAACCGCCTTTATAGAATAGAATAGAAAATCCCTTTATTTTTTCCAAAATTGGGAAATCCTGTTGTTTACAGCCGCAAAAAGATTATAAAAAAATGGTCACACAAATATGGACCGTATAAAAATTGTTTTTCACTAGATACTAAAACGTGAGGCACAATTTATCTATATACATCTATATTATTATAGATCTATATTATTGTATATCTATATACAATAAAGCATCGTCTACCAGCCCTGTAAAGAAGAATACAAACAAAGATAAATGACTAAATGCATTGATTATTGTGTGTTTTTTACTGAAATATCAGTTGAATAATTACATGTAATCATATCAGGAGAAAAACTGCATATGAATTATTATTGAATAATATGATTCCTACATTTTTGTCTGAGTGACGTCGCCCTCTAGTGGTTGGCCCATATCACTGTTTTGTTTTTTTTTTTCGTTTTTTTTCTTTGAAGTAGGAAGCCAGGAAGGAAGGATGTTTGCAAGCAGAACATTTCCTAATCTCATTTTCAAGACTCCAAGAAACAAGTAGAGACTGAAACCAAACTGTTCTTCCAATGTGAAGGTCAATATTTTCACAGCAAACAGATATTCATCTGTCTTTGTGTGTTTGTCTGAAGTCTTTGTGTCCAGTAACAATACTGGGTGTGTTTATGCTTCAAAGCTTCATGTCACGGATTCACAAAACAGGACAAATAAAGAAAATTAGAGAAAAGAATAAAGCAGAAAACTGCTGTTGGTCCTAAATTAAAGTTCATTATTTCAGATGTTTACCATTAATTATGCAAAATTGTTTGTACTTTCTTACTGCTACCATTTGCAATATTAGAATAAAATGTTTAAAATTGAACAATTAATGAGGCAGCTTCAATTTGTAGTGAAGAAATCCATTCTGCCTTTGTTCTGCAGTCTTAAACACTAACAGCTTATTGTGGAAAAAACTGAGGGTTTATGTTCATGATTAGAAACTGTTTCGTGAGAAACGTGCCCCGCTTGTTCCAGAAACATCACCGGCAGGGGGCGATGTTACCAACAAATAGGCCTTCTAAGGAGGAGCGCTTCTTTTTTACACCGGTAAAGCCCTGGGAGTCACCTACTTTAGTTGGGAAGTCCCCCCCACCTCCTCTGCAGAACTCATTTTATTATTTATTATGATGAATTAAAATATAAGGATTTATTTATTAAAACAAAACACGCATTTTTGTTTCCTTACTGCTTCTTTCAATCACTTAATAAAACATTTATCCTGAATAGGCCACAACAAAATCTCTGTTTATATCTGCTATTATTTTTTTTAATGTTCAGTAAATAAACATTAATGTATTTTCTTCCACTAATCAGAAAAAGGGTTGCAGGTCTAAAAGGCAACCTTCATCCAACTGTTTTTGTCTATCTGGTTGATCCAAACATTTTTTCCAGATTCATTTATGGGCGGTTCCCCGAAGGGGACCAGTGCCCCTGTAGAACTGGTCTGGGGCCCCGGCACTTAAAGGAAAAGTTTGGTCATATTCAGAATTCAAACTTCTGAAAGTACTTTAACAATGAAATTATTCCATCCTGTTCAATAAATGATCAGTTTTTTTAATTCAGAGTAATTTTCATGTAAATGTGCTGTACTGGAGGCATCCATGTTTGTCATTAGTTCCCCATTGTTTAATTTACTTGAACTCCAGAGGATAATTAGTGAACGAAGTTGTGAAATTCTTAGTTTAAAGTATATTTAAGATGCAAGTATTTTAGTAGGGCCAATTCGGCTTTACTTCAATTCGCTAAAAATCACCAGAATGTAGAAAATAATGGATATTCTAAGAAAAATGTTCCTCATAACTACAGATGGCTTATTTTTAATTCATTTACTTATTTATTTGACAGGGACAGTGTACATTTAAAAGCATTCCTGCAAATGCACCAGAATTAGCCAAAAGGCTATTTTTCATCTGTTGTCCCTGGACAGATGTTAAAATTGTCTACCTAAAAAAACACAAAAGCGTGCATGCTAAAATGAAAAATACAAATATAAAAAGAAATAAAAACAGCTATAACTCCTATAAAACTGATTAAAAAATACAGAATAAGGGTTCGCTGGACTACAGAGGTTCATAAAATAGAATAAAACATTCAAACTATGTACATATAAATATATTTACATACATATATATATATATACATACATACATACACACAGCAGAGACACAAGTGGCAGCATGACTTGTTAATGATAGACATTCAACTCAGTAACATTTGCTGTGCTATAAAAAATCCCCATTTTGCTGCTTTGTTTCAGTTAAATCCTCTGAAAACCTCCAACCTTTACCTGCTCCTGTCCTCATCTCACCCTGACAGGGTTTCCTGACCAAACTGTTTCTAAATCTCACCCCAAGGTTTGGTGAAAAGTTGGCAGCACTGGGACTTGATCAACAGCCGATACCGCACCGTGACGTCACAAACCAGTGGGTGGCACTAGAGTTCTTTGACAAACATGGATGCCTCCAGTAAAGCACATTCACATGAGAATTACTCTGAATTAAAAACACTTATTTATTGAACAGGATGGAATAATTTAATATTTAAAGTATTTTCAGAAGTTTGAATTCTAAATATGTCCAGACCTTTCCTTTAAAGAGCAAATAATGTAGATTAAATTAAAACAAATCCCCCTTTAGTGAGATTCATTCAAAAAGGAAAAGGTTTAGTCTCAAATAGAGAATTGGAAACCCTCCTTTACTGGAGCTACCGCATTGTTAACACCGCCCTCGCAGGATGATCCCGCAGGATAAACATTCGCACCATCTAAGTGCAGCTCCCACGTGTCAGAGGCTCCTCTGCACAAAAACATCTGGTCTCTGAGCTCCTTCTCTGTGCTCACCAAGCAGCGCGTGGATCATCTGGTTGCTGAGGAACCAGCACTTCTTTCTTTCTTTGTTTTATTATTTAAAGTTTGTAAAAACAAACTTCGGAGCTGAAAATATCACCCAGAGTTTCTGTTTCATCTGTCAGCGCAGGAAGCTGGAAAGAAGCAACAGCGCGTTGAATTTCTCTGTCAGCGACGTTTAAAAGGCGACATGTCGACTGGAGGCAAAGCGGTGAAAAGCTGCCCCATCCCCACCAGGGTGCTGACCCTGAAGGACTGGTCCCAGCTGCCCGACTGCTACAGCCAGACCCCCGGGGGGACCCTGTTCTCCACCACGCCTGGAGGTTCATTCTGCTCTTTATTTTAAAGCATGCTCAACTATTGCCTAGTTTTTACTCCTGGTCTTTTTCCACAGGTGTTCTCGCGATAACAGTTTTTTTTTCTTAAAAAAAAAACTTTATTTAAAAAATATTTATAATACAAAAAAATAAATAAAGCAGTACAATATCCAGTGAAAAATCGCCAGGGTTTTGAACAAAACAATAATATGAATAAAAAAGTAACAGAATAAATGTAAAAATGGTGAATAAATAAAGCTAGGAATAGAAGCAGAGTTTGAGGATCCTTTTTGTTATTGCCGGAGGACATTGTAGAAAAATAAATGCTTCCTTTAAAATTAAAAAGAGATGCATGAGGATTTAATCATAATAATTTTACATTTGTTGATATAAAAATTGGCCAACTGTTTTAAAAGATTACATAAGATTAAATTGTCAGAAAGTATTTTTTTATATTTTGTGATTCTAAATAAACATCCTTTAAATAAACATTGTGCAGAAAGCCACAGACGCCTGGTGTTCTCACAGGACCAAAGCAGGCGACACTCAGAGTAAATGTTGCAGAAAGTCCTTTTTATATTTCATCAAAAATTTATGTAAAAAAAAAAAAGTGAAAATGACAACAGATGTATAGATTGCATCAGTTTGAACGATGACATTTTATTAAAACCTTCTCTGCACACTGACACTCTGCTATAACACCAACCCAGAATTTGATCATAGATCCTCTTTGATTGAAAATCTTTATTCTATATTCATTTATTCTGCTTTGGGATTTTACTTCACGTCTTAAATGGATCTTTTTCCTCCTGTCTCGCCTTTAAAATGATTCTACAACAAACCGCCTGCCTGAAAACAAAGGGAGGCTTCCAACCCGTGACTTGCAGAGGGTGTATGCTTAAAAAACTGGGATCGGGGCCGTTTGATTGGCCCCTGGGTCCCCTGTGGAGCTGGAGGCCGTCCAATCTCATCTGCTCTATGCTCTGAGTTTGAAAAACAGAGAGAAACGCACGAATCACACCATAGAGAAGGGGGGTATATGATGCAGGGGGAGGGTAGTTTCTGCCTGTATAGAGCAGGCTGGAAGTTGTGCAAGACTTGTTTTTCTGATGTTACATCTCACATCCTGCAGTGTTATTATTATATTTAAAGTAACTGCAGCATATTACCCGATTAATGTCCTTTATGCTGCATCTCTTCCTTCTGGGACCCTTTGTCCATGTTTTCATCAGCCAGGCTGATGATCCACAGACCAGTTCAAACTCCAGAGCAGAGCAGCAGGAGCCACTGACCCCTCCCAGCTCCTCTTGTGACACGTTTTCAAAACAAGCAGCTCATAACATTTCTGGATAAAGACATTTGTGAAAGCGGGTCGACATGTTTTCTTTAGTTATGAGGCGTATGTCAGCTTATGTGAGCATTTGACCGTTTATGGGATTTTTTAAAAGTTAAGGGAAACAACAAGAAGCATGTTTTTGTCTTTAAAGATGGATTATTCCGACATAAATCCACACCCATGTTGGCAAACATGCTGCATTTAGTGCAGTCATGTGAATTTGAACTATTTGCACTGGAAAAACAATCTAAAAAATAAGTAAAACTTACCCTTAATTTGAGTAGGTATATGAGATAATTTGCCAATGTAATGAGTATTTTTACTCTTAAAATAAGATAATTAGATGATATGAATTGGAAATAAGACAATGCAATTGTTTTTTTCTTATTTTAGGTGTAAATTGTCTTGTTCCATTTGCAAAAATGTCTCTTTAACCTCCTCAACCCAAGAACAAATGCACTTATTTTAAGAAAAAATGACTTCTAGATTCAGAGTTTTTCCAGTGTGCTTCTGCAGGACAAGAGGTCTGGTTTGAAATTTACACCAAATGTCTTCTCTCATGCTGTCAGGAACTCGCATCATCTACGACAGGAAGTTCCTCTTGGACTGTCGGAACTCCCCCCTCGCCAGGACGCCGCCGTGCTGTCTGCCGCAGATCCCAGGAGTCACGATACCGGCCACACACGCGCACCACACGGGGAAGCTGCAGGACCTCAAGGAGGAGGCAGAGGAGGAAGAGAAGGATATCGGAGGTAAACCTTTACACATTTAGCCTCTTTTATGCATGCATGTGTGTAAAAACGGGCCGTTCTGACTCAGGATAAGAGGATCTGTGGTCTGAGCCGTGCATTTGAAAGTTATATACAGTTTCTCTAAAAGAACCAGGACTTTATACCAAGAATAACTTGGCAGCGAAGTAGTTAAACTCCATTAAGATCAAACTGCTGTTTTTCCTCCCCCTCTATGTTGGTAAACAGACCACTGATAAGTTTTCCAGACTCTCTTGGTTCTGTTGTCCGTTAGGGTGTGACCTCCTGCAGCGGGGGGACTGATTATTCTCTGTTTTTGTTGTTTTGCAGACGACAGCCAGTTTGAGATGGACATCTGAGCCAACTGCATCACCTCCTATGGAGTGTTATGTGAAACGCCTTAAAGTCATGAAAGACTGTAATGCATAACATTAAGCTTTTTTTTTTCATCTTTTTTTATTAAATAGTGAGCAACCTTTAATGGAAAACGTAACCATGCATAAGGTGTTTGTGACCCTTTAATAGTGGGTCTGGGTTGTTTTATTTTGGACGGATAGCTCGCTCGCTCGCTTGTTTCAAAGAAACTATGGAATCAAGAATGAAATCTGTTTTTGATTGAACCCTTTTTTTTTATCTTTTGTAAATAGGAGACGTGTGTTTTAAGTTGAGGATTATGGACGTGACATGAAAACGTGGATGAAAGGTTTTTCAGTTCATGGATCAGTTTACTTTTGATGAATTCCCTCCGGTTAACGAAGCGTGACTTTCATTAGCAGCCGTTTGGGTTTAGTTTCTGCTGAAAACACAACGCAGAGTTTCTTATGGAGGCAGGATGTGGAAAAATAATAAAAAAAATACAAATAAGCTGCTTTCTGGTGTGTTTCCTGTTTTGCCAGGTTTATTTTTTCACTGAACACTAAAGCTCTTATTTAACGTTTTCTTTTATGCTTTTTAAGCCGGGCATACATGGTGTGATATTTACTATTGTTGCATGCAGCTGCAGCTCAAACTGTACGATGAAACCTCAGGGTTTAAAAGTTCCCAGCTCACCATGTTTGTTCTCTCACTGTGCAACCCGACGCTCTGATGCGATCTACCTGCTCACCGTACGTCTAAAAACCAGGTGGGACTCAGCTCCGCAGTGAGATGGCGCTACTCGGACTCGTCTATCCACAAGCCAAAGGAGTAGAAGAGGAACATGAAGCTCACTAGAGTGAAACGCGCTGCCTTGGATATTTGGGCAATTTGGTGCTAAAAGCCCTAAAAAGAAAAGGAGACGATGTATTTGGACAAAGACGTGGCTGATTTTTTTTTTCTTCTTGAATTTAGGAGATAGAGACACTTTAACAAAGGAATAAGACAATATTTCAGGGTTTCTGCAGGTTTCTGTGTCAATTTCTGGCATTTAAAATGCTTTATGAAGCTCAAGCGGAAGTTCAATTGAAGAAACTGGCTTACCTCCATCCAATCAGAAGCTGATCCGCCTCTGATGCGAGCCAATCAGCTTCGAACTACTCCACCACGAAGCCCAATCAGCGTCCTGCATCCACCTTAAAAGCACCTTCAAATCCTCGTCTCAGCCTGCTATCCAGCAAGCGCAATCAGCATCCCATGATGTAAGATTTTATTCAGACGACAATTCACCCACCTCCATCCCCTTCTCCGCCATCGTAGCTGATGGCGGAGAAGATATGACTTCTACCTCAACCTCATCAGAGAGTATTAATCCCAGTCGTCACCATCCCTCGTCTCATTGCAATTGGTCCGGCAGAAGACCTTCATGTTGAGCCCGGTTCTGCCAGAGGTTTCTTCCCAAAGGGGAGTTTTTCCTCTCCATTGTCGCTTCATGCTTGCTCATCATGGACAGCTCATGGTACCTGCATCACCAAGCAGGACCTCTATATCCTGAGTCTCTGAGTGAAGTCCTGGTGTCAGCTCCCACAGTCTTCTGGTCCCACATACAGCTCAAGCAGATCACCTCGTTAACCAGCTGGAACTAAACCACCACCAGTTTCAGGCCGGGGGGGGAACATCCCTATTCTCATTCATCTACTTATTAAAGCATAATTCAGCATTAATGTTCCTGCCGAGGTCTGAGCGCCAAAGACTATACTATCATATCAATAAAATTCTTCTAATTATCTTTTCTTTCTGTGTGAGTTTTTCAGATTGACATAAAAAGAAATCCAATTATAAAAACAATTTCGTCAGATATATCGCAATATATTTGCGTAGAACCGCTTCCACTTGATCATGAAGCTTCGGAAAAGAAGCTTGAGAAAATGGGAAAATGCAAATTTCAACAAAATGGGCTGAAAAAACGAAGAATTAAGGACATGGCTGCAGCCTGTCGACAGTAAAGATGAAGGATTTCACCGTATTGGGTATTTGTTGATGGCATTAAAATGATTTTTTAAGAGCATTAAAAAGTATTAAGTTGGAATTAAACTTTCCTGTTTTTCATGAATTTCTTCTAGAAGCACTTTGGTTTTTTTTCCTAATATATTCGGGCAAGTTGGCGTTTCTTTTTTATTACATTAACATTATTTTTGCCATCAAAATATCCAGATTTTTTGAATGTTACAAAGGTAATAAGTTCTTGTCCTGGATTCCAGTAACAGTATTGACTGGACATGTTGATTTTAAAGTATTTCACTGAGGGCCCTATAAAGGGTTTTAAACAGCAGGATTTATACTGCAGTAATAAATATTAATACTTTTGAGAGTTCTGGAGAGACATGCTTACGGGTAAGTATTAATATTTCTGCCAAATCAGAGAAGATTCCTCAGAACAACATTTGCATGACTAACATTTTTTAAAATTGCAACCGTAAACATTTTGTAAGGATTTACTGTGAAAGCCAAACTCACGCCCAGCAGTGCACCATTGTGAAATTAAATGCAAAAGATAATTTTTTTTTCTTTCACTGGTTTTATTGCATAACGAATATTTTTATTCACACTATTTTCTGTAACGTTGACGTACTGCAGGTGTTTCCAGCCTTACAGGTGAAATAAAAGCACCGCTATGATGTCATTTACCTCAATGTGCCACATTTATGTGTTTAATTTGGTCTGTTTACATTAATCTGTGTCGACATGAACCGCAAACTATTCCAGCACTAAAAATGACTTTAGACTGAGTTTATTTGTCATTTTGTTTACACAAGTGTAAAACAACAAGAAATTTTGTTTGGAAACAGCTCTCTGGACAATTTCATCTTTGTAAAGTGTAGCGTTGAAAAATAGTGAAAATGACTGTAAATTTACAGTTCTAACAATTTAAAATATATATATAAATAATGATAAAATATAATAAATATAATAATAAAATACAATACAATAACCCATTCTACAAAACATTCATCAGTGTGATGGCGGTGGGGAAGAAGCTGCTGCAGAACCTGCTGGTCCTGCATTGAATGCTGTGAAGCCTCTTCCCAGAGGGCAGCAGGGAGAACAGTCCATGGTGGGGGGGTGAGGGGTCATTGATGATGTCACGGGCTCGGGACACGCAGCGCTGGGATGAAATGTCTTTAATGGAGGGAAGAGGAGCCCCCATGATCCTCTCTGCTGTTCTCACCACTCTCCTCACTTTCTTCTTTTAGTGTGTGTCAATCTTCATGTCCCCCATGTGGGAAAAACATTGGTACAGGATAATGCTGCCACCGCCATGTTTCACTGTACAAATGCTTTGATGTGTTTTTTTTTTCGACCCAACAGCATTTCAGCTGTTTCCCAATGTACAATGTGTCCTTTACAGAGAACTTTAAAGTCATAGGGAAGCGGCCGTTCCAACCGTTGCATTTCTGAATTCTCCCGAGTGGTGCCCGACTTTACACGAGTGAATAAAGTGAATTTGATTGGTTGATTATCAAGTGGGCGGGATTGTTGTGGCAGAAGGTTCGCAAGCACGTTTGGTTGTGGCCGGTTTGTCGGAAGCATCTTGCTAACCAGTTAGCAACTTAGTGCTAGTAGGTTCCCAATGGGAAATTCCAGCGGAAACATGCAAGAGGAGGAGAGTTTAGTGTCGGAGGTCGTGGATGAGTCTCCTCCGTCATCCATTTTTTATTTAGAGGAGGAAAGCGGGGACGAAGATGTTGTGGAAGAGGACGCCAGGGCGGCAGAAGCTTGGTTTGGTGTAGAAGGCTTCCAGCCGTACATGTTTGAGCCCTTGCCTCGCAACGCTGCCAGTTCTGTTAGCTCTACGCCTGCCGAAGACACAGACGTCCATCCCCGTGAACACTGGGACGCAACTCAACGGGAAAGGAAAGGATTCTGATTTCAACCGTTGCGTATATTAGCTGCGACATATGAATCAAGATGCTATGACCGAAAACATTTGATTGACAGATGACCGTTGATATATGATTGGCTGAATTTAGTTGTTCAGGCTGACGTAGAACTAACTGTCCTGCAGAAGATAACGGATAAAAACACAGATTTTAAGACAGGATTTCTTACAGATTTTATATTTTATTAATTTTTTTCCCAAATAGCATTATTTTCAAATTGTATTTAAAGATAACATTGCATCACTTTAAGCCCAATAGCAGGTTAAAAGAGAATTCTTCACTTTTCCTTACTGAGGAAAATCTGCTTCCAGAAGTGAAACTAAACTGAATTGAATAGAATCTAAGCTGTAAAAGACAACATGAAAAGAATAGAGTCTGTAAAACTGAATCTGAAAAAGAAATATGAAAAAAAAAATTTGAAAAAATAAACAATGATTATTTTTTTATATTATAAAATTAATTAGAAAATTTAACAAAGTTTACGTTTTTAAGTTTCTTTTCCCAATAACATTTTTTTTTCATTAAGTTTTTACTCATATTTCCGTTTACAAAATGTTTTTTTTTGTTTGCAACAAGAATGGAAATAAATTCACTCCATAACCAATTAAAATAGAAAAAGGTTTGCAGCTGTAGGGAGAAAATGTGGAAAAGTTGAAGAAGTATAAAACTGTAAGGAATAGGAGTTTAAAATTATTTTAAACTCCCCTTTTTTAGCAACATCTAACAGATCAGATCCATCTGAGTGTGAGATGAAGTGAGTTCAAAGTGCATTTTTAGAACCCCAGACGCACCCAGAGGCTGCTGTCCTTGAATCAGCAGGATCAAGGCTGGCTCTGCTCGTTTGTTCCAGACCTGTAGATCATGGACTGAAAGGGGAAGGTCCGTCTTTGAGAATGTGAGCAGCTGCAGCCTGCAGGCCAGACATAGCATAAACCCAACATATCTTTAGAGCCGCTCCCCCTGGCAGTTGTCTCAGATTTATCACTGCAGATCATCTACTCTTGAATAAATCTGTTTCAGCTCTGATAAGGCAGCTGTTTGGATTTTACAGATATTTCTGATGCCAAGGCAGGGCGGGGGGGGATTTACCATCAGGCAATACTAGGCAGGTGCCTGGGGCCCCAAGTTCCTGGGGGCCCCATAAAACTCCTTTTACATGTATGGTTAATCCAACTATTCCTTATTTGTGGTCATTAATTGTGTTTTTGATAAAAAAAAAACCCTTTGGCTAAAATGCCATCAGAACACTTATAATAAGTGTGTCTCAGCCCCCCCCTTCAGCGTCCACCATATTGGATCAGTCCATTTGCTGCACATGTTCAGAAAGGTCCAAACAGACAGCAGCAAACCATTTGAAAACAAACCATGCAAAGAGCAGTGTTGCCAACTTAGCGCTTTAGTCGCTATATTTAGCCACTTTTCAGACCCCTCTAGCACTTTGATTTCTAAAAAGCTCCTAGCGCCAAATCTAGAGACTTTTTTCTGCTACTGGAGACTTTGGAGACAACATCTAAAAGCAGCGAACTCTGCTCTCCAGAGCAAGTAGATTGGTAACCCAAAAATGCCAAATAACATTATATCTAAAGAGTGATGCGTGATTTGTTATTTTCATCCTTTTTAATGACATTAAGGCTGTCATTAATGGTGCCCAGATAGTTCAGGCTTTGTCTTGTCTGATCATAAAACTTTTCCTTAGCAGAGGTTCAGATTACCCATGAGTACACTGCAGCTCTAAAGTGAAATATTCAGGAGGAATAATACCAGGCACTTCTTAATGTTTACTGATAGATGAAGTCTAGGTGCATTGCTAAGTGACCTTTGACCAAATATGAAGGAAGGAAATGAAAACCTGCTTTTAAAAGTCTTACTACTGTGAGAAACTAACCGTTTAACTGCATCTTTAACTGGTCTGACATTAATATGTTCACGGCCATAATGAAGGGATATAGACATTCACCGTTTATAAACCTGCGGGATTAAAGCTTCCTCTAAAGAGGTGCAGCATTACAGAAAAAAAACTAAAATCTATTTTTTCTACATCTACACAGAGAACTACACACATAGGCTTTCATTTCACAGTTAAATAAAGACTATTTGTGAAATCTACAAGATATAATATTTTCATAACCTTGAAGCTGCTTACAAGAAACTGATACTTGTGAAAAAAAATGGTGATCTTAAATGGATTCACCTTTTCATTGATTATAGAACCCAGGAAGCTTTTGAGATTAATGCATACTTCTGTTTTCTGCTGAGGATATTTGTTGAGGAACTTAACAGAGATCAGTAAGTAGAAATTATTTTTATTACCGTTTTACTCAACAGTTCATCAGTGTGATGGCGGTGGGGAAGAAGCTGCTGCAGAACCTGCTGGTCCTGCATTGAATGCTGTGAAGCCTCTTCCCAGAGGGCAGCAGGGAGAACAGTCCATGGTGGGGGGGTGAGGGGTCATTGATGATGTCACGGGCTCGGGACACGCAGCGCTGGGATGAAATGTCTTTAATGGAGGGAAGAGGAGCCCCCATGATCCTCTCTGCTGTTCTCACCTTCTTCCAGTCTGAGGCGCTGCAGCCTGGCCACCTGTCCAGGATGGACCCCACCGTTCGTGCATTGAAAGCTGGATATAGGCACCATCATCCCTCTTGACCCCCGCAGGGATAAAGTGTGACAGAAAATGGATGGATGGATTTAACTAGACTGACAAAGTTGGTTCGAATGTATTTACATAGATGTATTTAGACAAACTTTTGATTATGTTGCCAATCTAATCTTTAAAGTTCCTGCAAAGGTAGTTTTTGAAATGCTCAATAGAATTTTTGCTCAGTTTAGTTGGAAATCCGAAATAGGATGGAGACGGTTGAGTGGAATCAACGGGATCATCAGGCAGAGAGAAGATGAGCATTATGGGAGCGGAGCAGAGGCGGGCAGTGATTACTGTAAATCCTCTAATATTGGTCTGTATTCCAATTAGCGGCCGGGTCTCTAATAATGGCCGGTCTCGCTGTCGGCAGAGGTAAATACTGGCCGGACTCTTATACAGGCCGGGGCTATAATTAGAACCAACGATGTTTCTGGGCAGTCCTTAACAACCTGTGATAATAACATACAGGTACCACAGGTGGGCAATGTTTGCTAACGAATCCAAGCTATTAGCATGGGAAGTCCAATACTTAGCGCAGACAGTGCCGCAGACAGGAGGCCGGCTTGTTTTGTTTTTATGACCAAAATTGCGGAAAACAACTCGTGAAGTTTGACCCGCGAGAACGCTGGGACCCTTTTCCCCACCTGGATCTCTTTTTTGTCGTCATGTTCCTCCGTTGTCAGATTACTATCCCCCACTTCCTCTCCGCCTCGGCCGTATCTAGATCCACAGCGTATAGCGCAGACCATGCTTCAATGTTGAGCATAAATCAAAAATGTCTGCGTCTAGCTCACTGCGACACACTGCTACAGGAGGATAACCAGCCACACAATCGCTCTGATCTGGAAGACACATGTGATCACCGGTAGGTCTGGTGGTAACCAGGCAGCGTTAAAATGACAGAATTTCAATGGCCTCCGTTGGTCTGAATTTCCCTTGAAATATATGATACTGGTAGCCTACTTCCACTAAGCCTGCCTCAAATAAAATTTCGCGGTGATGGAAGAAAAGTTTCCATTAATTTCTTTTTTAAACTTTGTTTAGCAAGTCAGTTTGGCCAAGATTCCATTCTGTGTCTTTTCTTTTTCGAATTGCCGCACAGAAAAATTGCAGCTGCTGGAAGATGTCTGAATAATGTTCTGTATACCGTTATGGTAACTGTACTTTTTCAATAAATAAACCTAGTATTTTATAGGTTCAAAGAGACACAAAATCTGTTTTTTATTCATTCCACTGGTCGTCTGTTTTGATCAAATAGAAATAGAGGCCTGCCTCTAATTCTGGCCTCCTTCCAATAATGGCCTGGACCAAGATGCACCTGAGTGAAATAAAGGCCCGGTCCTATATTAGAGGATTTAGGGTAGTTACATTCACTAAGTCACATTTACTGGAGGAAACATTTTGGAAAAACATTATTTAAAGTGTACTTCCACTGCACCGTACTTCTCACTTTTAGAATAATATGCTGTAAGTCAGAAGTTTAGCTGTTCAGAGATCAGCCAAACCTTCAGTAACCAGTAGATACCATCATCAGTGGAAGATATTTAACCTGAACTCACATATATCCTTTTAATTTTTTTGCTAAAAAATACTGGATTTGGAAAAGTGTATCTTCCACCTGCATTTAGGATTTTCTAATCATTTTATCAATTTGTATTTTTTATGTATTTTTTTATGATGTTATGATCTTTAGTAGGTTTTTTGATAAATACTTATCTACTCTAACCTGAGTAATTTCTTTAATGACTACTTTTTATTTCATTTAGTAAAAGAAATATTGAAGTAGTGCTACTTTTACTTGATTAAAATATTTGTGTACTTTACCCACTGCTGGAGCTGAGGTCTGCATCACTTCCTGCTGACTGGAGAGAGACTTTCTCTCAGAAGCTCCTGTTGTCTGTTTTTAATCACTAAGAAATATCCACATTAAAACTAAAGCGTACAATAGCTGTTATAGAAAAAAATTATTTCCAGTGTCATCATGCAATTCGAACTGAGGAAATTATTAACTTTGAATTTCTATAAATTAGTGGTTTCATTTCTTTTATTATAATTATTATTTCATTTGGAAGTTTATTTCTTCAAATTAGTTCAAGATAAATTTGAGGGAGCGCAGAAGACCGTCGATTTTGTGAATGAGACAGTCAGACTCAGCAGATGGCCGCTCACTCTGAGCCTGGTTCTGCTGGAGGCTAAGTCTATAGAAATCTTCTGCTGTGATGATCAGCGATGACGTTTCCTTTTAAACAACCCGGGTTGTGCTTCAAGGTCGCCAACATCCACAGACATGAGGCCCGATCCAAACGGACCCACAGACACTTCAAACACAGACAGAAAGGAAAAGTTCTGCTTCACTTGGTGGATGTTTTTAACTCAATTCACATAAGAGCTTATTAAAGTCCTCTTTTAGATTTCAGAACAAACTGCACATGTTTATCTATTAGCTGTAACGCCATTTATGAAAACCCATATTTTTTGTGAACTTTGTTGGTCTATTTGATTCTGCTTGTTTACTCATGTTCTCAAGCTAAAAGCAGTTTAGCTGTTACGGCTGCAGTGGTTCTGGATGCAGGCCTTCTGCAGGTGATCTGTTTTGCCCTAATTGGTGCTCGTCTGCTTTAAAAGCGGTCATGCAAGCAGCAGACAGGAGGCTTCTCTCTCTTACCTCCTCAGAACCCCGTTTGGTTTGGTTTGGTTTGTATCGTATCCTATCCTATCCTATGGTTGGGTTTTGTTAGGTTTGTTTGCATTTGCTTATTTCTGTTTAGGTTTTGGTTTTGCATTAAGCCATTTTCTATTCCCCATTTTATTTATCATTTTTTTCAGGTTTTGTTTTCTTTATTATAATTTAATAAATTCAATTTTTGCTTTAAAGAAAATCCTTGTGTGTGCTCCTTTAATGTTACCCCCACCAAACAAGCCTGGTGAACGTAACAATTTCTATATCAGTTAGGTAACTTTTTAAGACTATAGTTTGCAAAGCATGTCGTTTAGAGAGACTTACAACTTATTTCATGTATTTATTTAAAAAGAAAAAAAAAAACTCTTCATAATGAACCATTTTGTGTTGGTCTATAACATAAACGCATAGAAGTTAGCGGTTATAAAGTCACAAAATGTGAAATCATGAAAAAGTTCAGCAGTCTCTTGCTTAAGATCTCCTTAAAAACACAGAAACACAATTATAACTTTACAACTCCCACCAAAACAGAGCTTAATTGTTAAATTTAAAGTTGGTCTGGAGCACAGCTGTAAAGGCCTGCTGAAAGTAGGCGGGGCTTAGTTAGTATATATTTCACTGAGCATATGACTGTGTGACACAAGAGCTTATCCAGACTCACCTAACAGAGGAATGAAGAACCTACATAATATCCAGCTTTATGGTTCAGGAAGGCAGCAGACACTGCAAAACGGTTTAAGAATAAGTAAAAAGGTCTTAGATTAAGTGTATTTAACCTTAATTTAAGTAGGTAAATAAGTTTTTTTGCCAATAGAATGACTATTTTTACTCTTAAAATAAGATAATTATATATATATATACCTCCTCAATTCAAGATGAAATGCCCTTATTTAGATTTCAGTTTTTGCAATGTGTGTCATTTTCAATCTAAAACTAAACTATAAATGTGGAATATGTTGGTTGAAATCATAAAATTAACTAAATATTTCTGCCCCAGAAAGAGTGTGATTCATGTTTATACTGTAAACAACACAGGGGAGGAGTCTGATGACCACGCGTTGCTTTAAATGAACCCCTTAAACCCAGTTCCTGTGGATGGGGGAAGTGGAGGATTGTTGGGGAGGCTCTATTTTGGTCCGCTGCTCCCTGCAGAGGCTCAGGGAGCAGGACCAGTCTGGGTTCCCGAGGCAACGCAGTAAACAGGCACAGAAATACATGAGCAGCTCCGTGACAGCCAGTGAAGGGAGGGGATGAGGACTATAAGCAGAGCACAAGAACATTTCATGACGCCAGTCATCAAATAAGCCCCCCTGGGAATTCAGCCATCCTTCACTGCAGCTTCAGTTGAGCAAACATTTCAGAGAAATCAAGCGATTCCTCGATTACTGCTGTACTTTGAAATTAAACCTGACAGTCGTGCTGTTCCAAGTTACTCAGATATCACTGGATTTGTTTTTCAATAGTAGAATACAGAACAGCTTTCCACAACTCCAGCAGACAGGTTGATATATACAGAAATAACATTTTAGATGCAACTTTTACCACAATTCTTTGCTTGAATCATATAATTTCAGCGTTTATTTTCCTCAGCTAAGCACTTTTCCTATCTTGCACAATCTGTTTTGCTACAGGCATCAGTGAGTCTTTGACAAACTCCTGCCAGTTTATTGCTTTACATGCAGAGAGAGTCTTTGACCATCATCTTCTTCATTAATGAGGTTAAATTGTGCAAACTAGCGGCATAAGTTACAGTTTAGACTTTTGGTTGTTAGCTGCATCACAGGCTCACATAAGACCAATGTTGCTCATGTTTATTGTGCAACCTTCATATGTGTTGCAACATCATCTGGTGTTATTGCAGAACAGACAGTTCCTTTCACGCGCCACTTTTAGGAGCCTCGGCCAATAAACGGAAACCATGAAATTAATAAAACGGCATTTATAATGTATGAGAGATAAACAACCAGCAAGACTAACCTCAACATGCAGCACATGTGCTGTGGACTCATGATTATTAACAGCCACAGTGAGACAGCAGGAGTTTGGTCGAACTTTAAAAAGTTCAGCATCAGTCAATATTCCAGATTTAAAATGCTATTTTTAATCCCCTTTTAAACTGTTTAACACCGATTAACAATTTTAACTGTGTGATGGTCACATGGTCAGCAACCACACATTTTCCCTTTAAGCTTTAAAACACGGTAGGATAAAAGTATTGGTTTGTTTATTTTTACTTTGACAATATTAGAAAACATTAGTTCCAATTATAGCGCGCACATTTGGTTAACTTTTGTATATTTAATCTTGTCAAATGCTTAATGTTGTTTGTGCTTCCTTTTCTGGTCTTGTGGAGAGTACCTTCAACTCTGGCTGGCACACTTCTCATTGCCTGACTGATTGATTGATTGATTGATTGATTGATTGATTGATTGATTGGTTGATTGATTGGTTGATTGATTGGGTCGTACCATCTGGACTTCCACTATAGGGGAAGACCATGGAGTTCACATTTTAATCTGCTGCATAATCTTTTCGTTGTTTTCTGTTTGTGATTTTTTAATTTAGATTTTCTAACTGTTTAGTTATTTTTGTTAAATTTGTGTAGACATTCTCCCCACCTCTTCCTACATGTGTTTTTGCAGTTAGTCTCTTAATGTGACCTCTTTTAAGGGCCCTGTCAATATTGTTTGGATTCTTGTTACTTTGGGGAATTAAAACCCATTTTCTTGATAATCACCACTGTGTCCTCGTGCTTGGCCGGCTCAGTCCCTCACAAACTGTATGATCTGATTGAATCGGCTCTATAAAGAGCCTTTATATGGCGTGTTGTAAATTAGTGCTACATAAATGACCTGAAATTAATCGAAAAATAGAACAAAACATTTCGGCCTCAGAATAGACTCTTGTGGCACTCCACTGACGACTAGCTTTTTTTTTTTTTTTTTAGCAAATAATCAAACAAGTCAAAAGATTTCTTCAGATCTGTTAATCCTCCCGTTAAATAAGATAGATTTGTTGTTTCTAAAACCATATTGGCTACCTATAAATTAAAAAAGCTTCCTCATTTTCTTATGTAAGACGGGTTTTAAAGTCAATAATAATTATCTGATCAAACATGTCAGGAACTGTATAGGATATAAACAACTTGTTTTGCTGCAAGCTGTGGACTTTTACCTTTGACACCTGGAGAATCCTGCGCTGACGATGCTTTCCCCTACTTGTAAATGTAGGTCATTTGTCTACAAGGCATCAACAGTCCAATAATACTTCTTCCAACTCTTACTAACATCCTGTCAAATCATCAATGTTTAGTTTAGAAGACTGTGCAAATATGCACATCGGCTATCAGCCACCAATCAGAATAAAGTTCATCTGTTGACAGTATATCCCTGCTTAGCATTCAGTAGAAGCTCATGGACAGCTGTCTATTGCTGTCATAATAAATAATAACAAGAATGGCATGTTTCTTCATCAGCAGAACATAATCACTATCAACTAATCATTGTATCAATACTATTAGAATAATCTCCAAATATCAATACAGCTTACTTGATGTCTATTTTTTTCCTCCATGTTAAAATATATGTATATTTTTGGTTTTGGGGAATTTAAGAAGTGTCCTTGGTTCACCAGATATGCTCAGTAGAAGTTCAGACAATTATGGTTTGCTTGGTATGAAATAAACCACTCTTATAAAACTTTTTCTGTTGTTTGTGATTCAGTGAAAAGTTTACCTGGACAATGCTGACATCTGCTGGTGAAGAACCAGTACTGCAATAAACCAAAGCAAACCTCAGATGTTTGTTTGTTTATGTCCTCTGTATCATTGTATCATTTTGACAGGAATCATTTTGAAATAATTTGACAGGAATCATTTTGAAAGGATGCAATCAGTTTTAATCGTAAAGGTGACACTGGAGGGTTGTGATGTTTCACGTGTGGAGAGATAAAATGCCAGATGTTGCGCTCTTCCCAGTTCATCTTTTTTTTGTATTGTTTTTTCCGCGTATCCATGGCTTGGATATAAGACAGCTAATATGAACATATTGGATATATGATCATACATAAATATGTATATATATATATATATATATATTCGGCCTCAGATATATATATATGTATTTATATATATATATATTTATATATGTATATATATGTATATATATATATTTATATATATATACATATATGTATATATATGTATATATATATATATATATACATATATACATATATTCATATATATACATATATATATATATATATATGTATACAAAGCCTTGTGAAGACTTACAGAAAACGTTTGATCTCTGTCATTGCCAACAAAGGGTATATAACAAAGTATTGAGAGGAACTTTTGTTATTGACCAAATACTTATTTTCCACCATATTTTGCAAATAAATTCTTTAAAAATCAGACAATGTGATTTTCTTGATTATTTTTTCTCATTTTGTCTCTTATAGTTGAGGTTTCATCTATGATGAGGGAGAACTTGCACTGACTAAATACTTTTTTGCCCCACTATATATATATATATATATATATATATATATATATATATATATATATATACATAAAACAAGCGGCAGGCAGGCAACTCCACATTAACCTGACAGCAGAGGCATGGGCGGTTCTAGACAGGGGCCAGTGGGGGCCAGTGCCCCTGTAGATCATTTCCTGGCCCCTGTTATGGTGCTTGTGTTGAAGTCATAACGCTCAAAGAAATTCTAATGATGATCTGCGCTGGAACAGACATGGTTACTGATAGGTCCTTTGGATCTATTTCTTTTTTTTTCTGTTTTACTAATTATTTTAAAAAAATAAGGTGATAGCTTCAGTGGGATTGAAATAAGATCCCAGTTTCCATTTGCTAAATATTTTTTTATTAAACCAAATAAAAAAATACTACTTTTTACTAGCCTGATAAACCAGAATAAATGTGAGATTAAATGTGTAATTTAGTCTGGCTCCGATGAATGACACAGCAGAAGATTGTTGGTGAGAACAACCAGTTGTTTTTCAAACCATGTCTGTGCCTATTGGCCAACGCTTTGACCAATGAGTGCAACTGACTGTGACGAAGTAAGTGAGACAGCCTGTCGGTAAAACGGAGAATACGTCCTTCTTAAAAATGAATGAGCGTAGAGCCTCTTTCTGCTCACGTTTCAATGAAAACTCCAAGTCTAATCCTTCTAAAACCGATTCCAAAGCTGAGTCAAATCAGAACTGTTCGTTACCATCTTCCTTGTCGTGCTTTCTCCTGCGTCGTGCAGCTTTGTCGTCCTCAAAACCCCCCGCTTTGCATCCACAAATTCCAAAACACATCTCTGCGTTGTGATTGGCCCGCCAGTTCTAGGGCCTGGGGCATTGATCGAGGCTAGACCACTCTGGCGGGTAGCGCTAGTTTACTAGGCTAACTTTTTACAGCTGAATTTATGAGTTTTTCTTGAGTTCTAATTCAAATTTTACAGATATATATATACAATATATAGTAATTATTAGTAATTATTATTATACAGTAAATTTAACTTAAGTCAAAAATATGTAAAATTATGAAGTATATATTGCTCTAATAGGACATAGAATTTGAATTAAACCTAATTGAATAGAAAATTCACTTCATGCAGCTATATTAATATATTTGAATCCCTTGCTCTTTTTTTAATTTCATGCTTTTCTGTTCCCCAATAAAAACAGTGTTTGTGAAATAAAATGTTAAAATACACTTTCACACACGTAGGTGTGAAGCA
This sequence comes from Cyprinodon diabolis, assembly GCA_030533445.1. Taxonomy (NCBI): domain Eukaryota; kingdom Metazoa; phylum Chordata; class Actinopteri; order Cyprinodontiformes; family Cyprinodontidae; genus Cyprinodon; species Cyprinodon diabolis. Next base: position 1,877,436 of record CM060084.1, read on the forward strand.
GGGGGGATTTACCATTAGTCTATTCTATTAACATTTCTCTATCTGTAGAATGAGTCTGTTTTATGTGTTGTCTTCTCCATTCAGAGGGCCCCCTTCATGTCTTTGCCTAGGGCCCCAAATTTCCTAAATGAAGTACTAGAGTTAATATTGAACAGGTAGCACTGAGGGAGATTTAAGGCAAATTTTCATTACTCTCATGTTTTAACCAACAGGTTAAATCAACAAGGTCAGCTCCTAATGATTAACATAAATAAGTCACTTTGCTGATGTTTGCTTCGTCATCCACAGGATGATGTCGGCCTGTTTAATATTTTAGCAAGTCAAATGATCAGGAGTCACAGCCTTTCTTCCTCCCCTCCTTTCTTTCATCATTCTCGCTTCTGATTGGACGCCGTGACCAAGCGCTGTACCAACGTCCAATCAGATCCCCGTATTGGTTTTTCCCCTCCTCATCTGGAACGCCCTTTTAAATGACGTCACGTCCAGCTCCGGCTGAAGGCAGTAGGGTTGAGGAGGCGGGGGTCGTCCATTGCGGTAAAAATAGTAAAGATAAAAACACCGGAGAGCGCGAGCCAGCGGCTAAGCTAACACCTCTGCGGTTACACTGAATATTGGAGCCATTTTGTTCGAAGGTAAGTTGATTTTATTATTTATTAGCCTTTTTTCAAACCGTTGGTCTGAGTTCTGGCCTAAGATGCGACATTTTTTAATATTAACAGTTTAAAAACTGACATTAGCTATTAGATACGACTAAAGCCAACATGGACATCTTAAATAAACTTATTTTTAAGTCAAATTAATGTTAAAGGGAGCCAAAAAAAATAAAATAATTTTTTTGTTGAAGTTGTTTATTCGTATAATTTGTTTTCTCTCAGTGTGTTTGTGAATTAAATGTGCGATAATTCCTCCTAATTAGCTCCATGGGGCTGTTTTCATGTCCCTGGAGAATTGATATAAAAATAAAAGAAGGCCTGCTAGGTTACAGAAGCTCCTCACGTGAGTGGAAATATCTGCTTTGGATGTTAAAGGTTATTCTCTAATGAGCAGCATGGGCCTGTTTACACCACTTTCAGTAAAATCTATTGGATATATTGAAGAGGAGCTTAGATAAACCCCTAAATGAACTTTCCTCCTCCTGTGACTTGGTGACATCATCATGATGATGATCCTGTTGTGGAAATATGGAGGAAGCTAACCCACTGAAATCTGCTCTGTAGTCTGGAACCAACACAAACTATCCAACGAATGAGGAACTAATCAATCATTGAGATACTACCTTAAACCAGTAATACTTTATTTTATTAAAAAGTTATGACTCTTAACTTTATTTGTCCAGATTCTTGGGTTGAAGCATTTTAATAGAGCGAAGAGAAACAAGAGAAAAAGAGTGACTCTGTTGACATAGATCCTCTTTGGTGTCAGGTATGAGGGCTAAGGACCCCGCCTCAGCGTTTAGCTGTAACCCAACACCACCTTACATCACAGGACTATCGGTGTTTTTGTATTTGGTTTTCTATTGTAGACACGTTTGCCTGTCGAGCAGAAAACACACGAACTTCTAGATCTGCGTAAATTAGATCTTGGATCCCAGTCCTGTGTAATTCTGTCTTTCTTTGGTAACAGTCAGGTTTTGCCATCATTCTTATCAGTGACTGAAATGTCTAAACTAGGCTGTTCTGGTTAATAGTGTCACCTTTTATGTTCTTGTTGCTGCACATTGCATATCAGCTGGTTGAAAGAAGGCTTCTACGCCTTTCCCTTGTAAAGTCCTGGTTATCGTCCCTCAGCAGTGTGTCGCTGTGAGCTTGATGCAGATATTTTTGATTTATGCCCAATATTGAAGCGTGGTCTGCGTTGTGTTATTCTACGCAACAACGCAACAGGGCCAATCAGGAACTAGCTGTGGGTCTAGATAAAGCCGAGGCGGTTAGGAAGTGGGGGCAAGTTTGTCCGACAACGGAGGGAGATGAGGGACAAAAAGAGCGGATATCCAGGTGGAGAAAGGGTCCCAGCTTGTTCGTGCACCTCGCTCTTCTAGCTGCTCCATCTTTAACAGTCGTTTTCCACAATGATGGTCAGACAAATGAAACAAGCCGGTAAGGAACCAAACAGGAAATACGCATAGAGAAGAGCGTATTTGACCAATCAGAAGCCTCTTGTCTGCGGCACTGTCTGTGGTCACCTACAATTTTGGAGAGGTGCAACAGAGTGTCTGCGGAAGGGGGGGGGGGGGGGGGGGGCACATTTTCATTCACTGCGACACACTTGCAGACAACCTGGAGTATAAATCAGCCTTAATATCGGAAGACTGTCAGTGTTTTTGTGTTTGGTTTTCTATTGTTGACATGTTTGCGTGTCGGGCAAGAAACACATGAATATTTCTAGATCTGCGTAAATCACCTCTGTTTTCCATGACATCAGTCCATTTTTTCCAAACTATAATGTGCTCAATAGATAAGTTTAATATCTACCAACTATCTTCACCTTACGTGGATCGTTTTCCCAACAGCTGCAATAAAAGTTGATGCTGATAACATGTAACAAAGCACTTATAAATTAGCTAGAAACGTACTTTGAACCAAATAATCGGCTGTGTTGTTTTTTTTTAAGCGTGTGACTAATGCAGACAAAGGAATCACTGATTTCTTTCTGTGTCCTTTATTCATGAAACTCTTTACACAAAAAAAGGTGGATAGGATAAACTAACGGACGTGTTTACGGTGTACATACAACATGACGGATAAATCCCAGGAGGACTGGCAGAGATTCAGTTCTCCGCCTAGCCTCAATTTTCCGTTGTTGTTGGACATGAATGAGGTGAAGACGCCATGGTGGCTTATGATTGGGCCCCAGATCTGCTTCAACTCAAGGCATTAGCAGGTAGTTACGAAATCCACTTCCCTTCAGTAAGATCTTAAATAGAATAGACAGCCATACCTTACTCAGTGTGGACTAGACCTTAAAAAAGACTTTGGTTCATGAGTTTTCTTCCGGATTTACACAATGTTTCCCACATCAGTTCATCTTTCATATCTGTGCTTTAAAGGAGGAAAATGAGGTGTGAAACGCAACCATGAGAGGCCTCTATGGTCACAACAGTCATTTCTATTCCCCTTGGTTCATTTCATCAGCCTCATTTTGTACACTGAGGTCTTTGTGAAACATGAGATAATGGTACTTATCTCTGGTAGGTTTGTGATTGACCACTGAGTCGTAAGATGCCTTCTGCAGTCATAAAAAAACAATCTGCGGGATTGTTCTTTGCTATATGGTATGGTTTTCCCCTTTCTCTGCAGGAATTAACTGGTGGGAGAGGTGTAGGGTTAAGCTAGTTGCTTATAAAAATGTATCTTATCTTGCCTCGGGAGAATTCATTATCTAATGTGTCTCTGGTGGGTTACCTAACCACCCGATAGGAATAAGGGCAGCTGAGACGGAGTTAATGCTGCTTCTGTTTGCTTTTGTTTCATTGTTTATTGTAAAGATGGGTCTAAATTTATCTGTAAACATGCCACTCTCACATTCTTATGTATAAATGCATAAAGTTGTATCTAGGGCTGACACAGTTAATTGGATTAATCTTTATTATTTGATTATTGGTATAATCATTAACTAATTTAGTAATTTAGCACAGCTGATATTTCAAACAGGAACAGACCAGATGAAGCTACTATGAGAAAAAAGCAGAGAGAGCAGAACGTTAGAGATTGAACTAACAGATTCTGCAGAGTGGGAGAATAGAGATAGAATGAAGCAGAATGATGAAAAAGGGGTCCCTATGTCCTCCAGCAGTCTAAGCCTATAGCAGCAGAACTATAGAGATAGATCAGGATAACCTGAGCCACTCTAACTAGAAGCTTTATCAAAAAGGAAAGTTTTAAGCCTAGCCTTAAAAGTAGACAGGGTGTCTGCCTCACGGACTAAAACTGGTAGTTGGTTCCACAGGAGAGGAGCCTGAGAACTAAAAGATCTGCCTCCCATTCTACTTTTAGAAATTCTAGGAACCACTAGTAAACCTGCAGATTGAGAGCGAAGTGCTCTGTTAGGAACATAAGGAACAATCAGATCTCTGATATCAGATGGAGCTTGGCCATTTAAGGCTTTATATGTGAGAAGGAGGATTTTAAATTCTATTCTGGATTTAACAGGAAGCCAATGAAGAGAAGCCAGGATAGGAGAGATATGATCTCTCTTTTTCATTTTCATCAGAACTCTGGCTGCAGCATTTTGGATCAGCTGAAGGCTTTTAACTACAGTTTGTGGACTTCCTGATAGTAAAGAATTACAATAGTCCAGCCTTGAAGTAACAAATGCATGGACTAGTTTCTCAGCATCACCCCTGGACAGGAGATTGCTCATTTTTACAATGTTCCTCAGATGAAAGAAGGAAATTATAGAAACCTCTTTGATCTGGGATTTAAATGACAGGTCCTGATCAAAAATAACACCAAGATTTTTTACTTTATTATCTGAAATCAGTTTAATCCCATCCAAATGAAGTGACTGGCTAATCAGCTTCTTTTTCAAAGACTCTGGTCCAAAGACTATAACTTCTTTTTTGTCTGCATTCAGAAGCAGAAAGTTAAGAGTCATCCAGGTTTTTATGTCTTCAAGACATGCCTGTAATCTATGTAATGGATTAGCTTCATCTGGATTATAGACAGATATAGCTGGGTATCATCAGCATAACAGTTGAAATTAATCCCATGCTGTCTAATAACTTTACAGATTAGGAGCATATATATATTAAAGAGAATTGGTCCTAGCACTGATCTTTGAGGCCATGAGAATATCATTAGTGACTTTCACCAGAGCTGTTTCAGTGCTATGATGAGCTCTGAAACCTGATTATAACTTCAAAAAGTTGATTATGGTGTAAGGGGTCGCACACTTGTTTTGCAAATGACCATTCTCAAGAATTTTAGAAAAGAAAGGAAGATTAGATATAGATCTATAATTGACCAAGTCATCAGTATTAAAAGACAGTTTCTTAAGTAAAGGTTTAATTCCAGCAACCTTAAAAGCAATTGGTACATATCCCTGTAACAGGGAGAGATTGATCACATCTAAAATGGAGGAGGAGATCAAAGAGAATACCTCTTTAAATAATCTAAGATGAAGACAATAGTTTTGCTAACTCTGAAAGTTTAACTGGATCATAGCAGTCTAACACACTCATAGTAGCTTCATCTGGTCTGTTCCTGTTTGGCTGTGACTCCATCCTGGAGAGAAATATCAGCTGTGCTGCTGCCATCAACACCTTTGTTTCTAGATGTTGGAGCTTGGCCTGTTTTCCAGTGTAGTCCTGTTTCTCTGACTGTGACTAACTGGATGTGCTCTCTTCATCCTCTGACATGGGAGCTGGCTCGGAGCTGGTTGACAGTTGCCTTTTGTATCTATGCTTCTTTTTCTATGTCTGCTTCTGTCTCCTTGAACCCCAGTGGGCCTCAGCAGATGGCCGCTCACACTGAGCCTGGTTCTGCTGGAGGTTTCTTCCTGTTTTTTTGTTTTGTATTCCCATAAAATCATCACTGTTAAGAGCAGTTCAGCGGAGCTATGGCCCTGGGTGAGTTTGGCAACTGGATTAAAAAGAAGTCTAGGATTATTCTCATTCACCTCAAATAATGTGGAGAAATATGCTGCTCTTGCTTTAAGAAGGGTCATCTGTACAGTAGTAAACTATTTGTCCATACTAGATAGGATGCCTGTAGGGATGTAGGGTGCCATTTTCTAACTGTAACAGTAGAGGAGCTGCAGAGAGGTGTGTTAAACTGCGACCCTGCTTCCTGGTCTGCACCCTTGGCTGTCAGGGTTTTGGAGGACTAATAAATGTGGCCAGATTCCTAGAAAGAAGAGCTGCACCATCCAAAGTGGGATGGATGCCGTCTCTCCAAATCAGACCAGGCTTTCCCCAAAAGGTTTGCCAATTAATAATGTAGCCCAAGCGACACCATCTAGGCAGTCAGTGGTTAAATGACGACATGCGGCTAAACATGTCACCAGTGGTCAGATCAGGGAGGGGACCAGAGAAAATTACGGAGTCCCACATTATTTTGGTAAACGACTATATCTCGGCCTTCAAGCATGTTAAGGATGTTGTCTGTTTCTTTCCTCTTTGTGTTTTCCCACATGGTAAGAAGTCCCATTGGTCTGACTATCACTCCTTTGTGTTTCTTATTCCAAAGTGACTCGCCACATCGAAGATGAATTTTGAGCAGCCCCCTCCGTACCCAGGCGGTGGTCCAACTGCCCCAGGCTACCCGGGCCAAGGACCACCACAAGGCTACCCACCCCAAGGTTATCCTCCTCCAGGATTCCCAGTTAACACAGACCAGCCCAACCCAGCTTACCCCAACTACCCTGCTGGACCAATGGGCCCTGGAGGCCCCTACCCTGGCCCAGGACAGCCCCCATTCCAGGAATATCCTGGACAGCCACAGTATGCCTGGCAGGGGGGAGGCCCTCCTGGACCCATGTACGGGGAGGCTCCAAAAAACACAGGTAAGTAGTGTGTTCTCCGTCTTATGGTGTCAATATGTGATTTATTATCATCTCCACCACCCTTTTGAAACTGTGGCGAGATCGGTCCGAGCGCGGTAACGGTGATAACTGTTGCGTAAATGGCACGCAAAACTGAACTTGACCATGCCAGACACAACCGAGCCGTGCTAACATGGTACTAGTTCATCAGTAGGGCTCGGCGCGGTTCAGTTCTGACTCGGTTCTTAGGTAACAAGGAGCGCATGAAGAGACGGCATCATCTCCTTACAGTCAGCTTCCATAGTCAGGAAATTTCCAACAATCATAAAAATCTTAGCTTCCCTACCGTGCGGCACGATTTCCAGTGATGATTCTGTTCAGTGTGATGAACCTCGACGTCTGTCGTTGTTTCCTGTGTCTGGAGGCCCTGATTAGACGATTGTTTGTCGTTTCCACTTCCCAAAAGACGACTCTGCCAAGGAAATTCACCAAAGGCTGCCTTCTTCGCCTGACTCTCCGCAAACCTCCTGAATGTTACACCATGTTGGTTTGCCTGTTTACCTCTAGAGAACAGTAGTACCGTAGATCGCCACTAAGAGGCGAGGATCCGTGCTAACGTGGCGTGTAAACGGACTTAGGGAACGAGCTCAGCAAGGATCGGTTTTCAGAGGGTCGAGGAAATGGGGCTATAATCAACAAAAGGTCTGATACATCATGGGAAACATGGGGGTGCTAGCATGCTAAAGACTGTTAGCAGTTAACTGTTCTAAAAACAATAAATATATAATAATTGTAATCATAATAGAGGCTTTCTAGTATTACCATGTTTTTTTGTGTGTGAGCAATTTCATTTAAATTACATTAATAAAGATAAAGCCAGCCAGTCACATCAGACTTGTGTCTGTACTGTGACTAAAGGTTATATTTGGCTCTTTTATACATTTATTGCACCTTCTTGCGCAAAAAGAACATTTTCATTAAGCTGCTGTTGTTTCCCTTCAGTTATCCACAGAACAGGCTGCACAGCGGCACATTAATGAGCGGCGGAGCTGTGGAGTCCTCAGTGACGCACGTGTTATCAGTCAGAAGCCTGTTTTGCACCCGCCATGTATTGCTTTACATATGCTCACCAATATGGCCCTGTAACCGCGCCTGTTGCCAGCAGAGCAGGTCATCAACTCCACCTTCAGCTTCACCTTTGAAGCGGAGGGTGGAAGGCCTGAGCCGACGCCTTCACTGCTGAGGAAAAATGACTCCCAGTACCCGATGACCTGGCATCTGTTTATCAGGACGCATCAGTTCTGATGATGATGATGTGACACATATGACTTCCTTTATCTTTCTGTTGGGTAATATTTATCTAAACCTCTTGTTTATATCTAAAATATAACCAAAGAAAAAACCTGTTGTTGGAAATGTTGTTTTTGTGAACGAAACATAAAGGATTAAAATAAGGGTTTCCTTTGAAGGGCCATATTACCCCTAATATAGTGCATCTGATAACTGTATTCTAGGAGTTCATTTCAGAATATTAATAAACTAAAATATGGATTCCTCTGATACCAGAACTTTAGGCTCTAAAATGCTTCTGGAACCTGAATATTAAGATTTTTGTTAATGCAGTCATTTGAGGTTGTTTTTCTTCCTCCTGGTAGTTCACCCAGATGTTCCACATGTGGCCAAGATGCCTACTATTATGTTAGCTTCAAGGTTAGCGCTCACAGAGCTCAGAGTATTAAGTTAAAAGTTCACTCTTCTGTTGCTATTGTTCTATAAAAGTACATGCATAAGATCATTTTAGGCGAGAACATTATACTTTTAAGCATCACTATATGGCCCATTTACTGATTTAATGCATGATTTAAAAACCGTGGCAACCAGCGGAGCTCTGAGGCTAACTGCATCAGCCAGGGCTTAGAGACTGACATTTTTTCGGGAATCACAAGGGTCACGGGATTCATGTGGGATTCCCGTGGGATGGGAGTTAGTATTAGTAACGATCATGTGATTGGGACGGTACAGGATTAAACATTAACGGAAGCAGACGGGAGCGGGGTAACTAAAAAAAAAAAAAACTAGGATCGATGCTAAAAAATAAAATAAAATAAAAAGAAAAAATATCCAGTACTGGCGTCGCCATTTTGTAGTTTTTTTCCTTGAAGCCTAGACTATAATGCAAGTCAAAAAAACTACAAAACCCAAAAACCAACAGTGCTTCCACTCTGAGTTTTTCACCCGCGCTCAAAAACAACAATAGAGGGACTAACAGATACTACAGTTAGAAACAGGAACTTAACTGACCCTTCATAGAAATTCAGATTCAATTTATTGGCAGAAATCTTATTGAAGACAACAAGAATGGGAGTGAAGCAGGAGCGGGAGTCATTCTGAATGGGAGCGGGATGGGAGTGGGAGTGATTTCACCAGGAGTGGGACGGGACAGGATTTAGATTTCTACTCTGGCCCGGGATCGGGACGGGACACAATTTTTTTTTTCTACGGGAGTGGGACGGGACAGGAGTGAAAATCCACTCCCGTGTCAGTCTCTACCAGGGCTGACGTCGGCCCGTCTGTGGTGGCCACGGCTAACGTTGCTAACGTGCAATAATTCAATAGTTTGTTATTATCTAGACCAGGTGTCACCAACCTTTTTAAGGCTGAGGGCTACTTCATGGCTACCGAGTCATAGGAAGGGCTACCAATACTGACCTATGAACTGGAGGGATCAGTGTTCACCTACAGTAAATCTCATCCATAAAAACTCATTTTTTTTCTTATTTTATTCTTTTATTCATTTCTAATTTTCTTTTTAATATTGTCATTTTGAAACCACTGAAATATGATGAAATGGTTAACATGATGAAATAATACATAAATGATTAAAAAGAAGGGCAACAGAATAAAAAAAATTTAACTTAACCCACTGAGTGAGTTCTTCTGTTTTCAGAAGACGAAGAGGGCCCCCCATGTGGTCCTTGAGGGCCCCTTGGTGCCCTGATCTAGACACTATTAATAACAGGAGGGGAAATGCAGCTCCAGACTAGCTTTGAATGTGGTGATGTCATCAGTACGCTGCTGTTCCCATTGACCCAGATTTATGCTGCGTGCTCCTGTTCTCCCAGAGTCCAGACTTTCCCGGGTTCTTGTCAAGAATGTACTTGGCGAGGTCACAGGTCCACACTGACGTTCTTATGAATTGAGAAACAGCCTGTGTCTGTGGTGTTGATGAGGAGGAGGACGGAAGGTGCTGCTGCTGCTGCTGCTGCGAGGGCAACGCAGACGTGTCTGTAGAGTCATTCGATGCTGCAGGCAGCTACCATCCAGGCAGAGGCAGAAAACATGGAGCTTTAACCACCACACGAAGCACCGTGAATGTTGGACACGTTCATATTAAAATAGGTTACAAAAAAGGACAATGGGCTCTATGAAGCCTTTAAGTTCAACTTGGACTAATACGTTTGTTACACTGGTCTTCTCTCCTAAATAGAAAGGCTCCATTTAACTTTTACAGTTGCTTTTTGTATCTCGGCTTCTGTCTTCTTGAACCCCAGTCGGCCTCTCTTTCTTCCTTTTAAAAGGGAGTTTTTCCTCTCCACTGTCGCTACAAGCATGCTTAGTGTGAGGGATTGCTGAAGAGTCAATGAGTCGATGCAATCAGCTGGTTTTCCTTAGATAGAAAACTTTGAATCAATCTGACTGATCAAGATGACATGATGTGAACTGGAGCTATAGAAATAAACTGAATTGAATTTAAGTTAAATTTCCAAAAAATGAACAATTTGAAAGTGGATAATATTGACAGGATGACATTAAATGATAATTAATGAGGGGATCACAGGATTAGGGTTGGTTCTGTGGCGGCTGGGTTCGGCCTGGCGTGAAGGCTGGCGATCAGTGTTGGAGCCCTGTGTACGGTACTGGCGGTTCTGGACAGCAGGCTGTGCGGCGCTGCTGTGCCTGGATCGGGAAGGCGGTCCCGCGGTAATCCAATCGCAGCAATCCGGGTGGGAAACATTGAACTTCGTTTCGGCTCATGGCTCCAGGGCTGGTGGGGTTCCAGCTGGGGGCCCCCGCCTGCAGTAACTGACTGTTTTCCATCCAGGTTCTTATGGTTCTGGAGCTAGGAACATAACGATAGGGAAATCCGTCTGGAGCTGTGGCTATGCTAAACTGTGCAGCTAGCTAGGATTCATTGTTTCATGAAATGTTTCATAAAAGATAAATGATGCCTTGAATCAGCTTTATTACCATCAGGCACTTTATTAAAGCTATAATAGAGAGAAAACAAGCTGTCAATACTTTAGTTTATTGAATCCAACTGATGCTGTGAGAGCAGGATTGATGATAAATTAATCTGCTGTGATGTGATCCCAACAGAGTTTGCTGTGTTCGGAAGCTGCAGATTGTCCGGTTGATTTTTGTCTAATCTATTTACTTTCCAGATCGAAATTTGACGCAAAAACCAGGTCCTCGGATAATTAAACATTCCAAAGCCATTCCTATGACCGACCATTGTTATGACGTTTTAACAATCTTTTCGGAACGCTTAACAATGCGTGAAGTAGTGTTTCTCTGCACCCGCCTGAGGACGATTGACTACGCCGACATCACAGCTGGGGATCGCTAGCATAGCGCCCAGCATGCTGCAAAATACACTCGGTTTTTATTACTTAGAGCTTTATTGCACGATTTAGAGGAACGGTTTGTTTAATGATAAAACAAATAATTTAATCTGGCTGCTTATAGGGCCTATATACAAAAAGTGTGGTCGGAAAATTTTAATTTCTCTTGTCTCATATAGTTATGCTATTTATCCAGTGAAAAATGTTTTTATACTCAGTTTGTTTCATCTGCAAAGCTGAGAAAATGCCTGAGTGAGGGGTGGTTTAAGACAAAACATACTTATTCCCACGTCAAGTTAAATAGTTTCTCAAGGTTTGTTAAAGTGTGTGTAATTTGTTTTAACTCTTACACAACCTTCACAGTTTTTTCATCAACGTAAGTAAGGAAGACAAACTCTGCTTAGTCAGAACAGGGCTGATTACTCTGCCGGAAGGACCGTATGATGAACTGTTCTCTCTTTGCAAAGATAAGAAAATAAAGTTCCTACTTGGTGAAATTTATCGATCTCAATTTATTTAACTGGGATTAGGGTTGAATGAAGTCAAAGATCGATTATAGTTAATAATTGGTTAAGTATTTAATAAGTAGTGTCATTAAGTAGCTGTTCCAGCTCCACTAAAACATTTAAACTAATTCTAGACTGCAGGTATTTTCGGATCCTGTGTTTGTAGTCATGCTTGAGTTCAGAGCAGAAAGGTGTTAGAATAAGGTGTGAAACTAAAATGTCTTTAATGAAGGTTCAAATAGAACAGAGAGTAGTTAACATAAAGGAGGTTTCTGCGTATGTAATTAAGTCCTGATAACATCACTGGTTGATTGCGTCTCTTTGTGAAACATTTAGATCCAGATGAGCGTCGTTAATTATTGGCCAAACACGGACCGGGTCTTTGCATCATTATCAGAGCTACCTTGAGTTTACGGTCAGACCCGGATGAGATCAGGCTGTTAAAGGCTGGAGGAGGGTTTGGCTCCTCATAAATGATTAATCAGTCAAACAAGGAAAGGCTCGTTCATCAGCCAGGCCTTCTGCTCGGCTCTGGGATTAAAACTAAAGTAGAGGAACGTTTTTCTGCGTTCTGCGGGGCCAGACGTACCACGGGGACTCTGCCGCTGCTGGACTCTGCATCTCTGCTGCTATGGTATCGCCATGGAGACGCGCCTCCTCAGAGGAATGTAATTAGAGGAAATGGTGGTTACCCTTGAACTCCATGCTGGAGTCCTGTTCTAGCTTTCTCTGCTTCTCTCCAATCATCGGGGAGGGGAGAAAAATGTCTAATTGCATTCTGTAGTCGTTTCCCCCCCCTCATCTCATTTACTCTAACCTTTGGTTTCATTTTGTTTTTTTTTTCTTTCAGTGTATGTGGTGGAGGACAGGAGACGGGACAACACAGGAGACACCTGCCTGACGGCCTGCTGGACGGCACTGTGCTGCTGCTGTCTCTGGGACATGCTGACATAACGTCCCTCTTCATTTGTTCAGCCTTATTAGTTTCCTGTAAGCTGAAAATCAGATCAGCCCCCCACCCCACCCCCCCGCCTGCCTTAAAGCCTCCCTCCATCTCACACCTGCACCTCCTCTTTCTCCTTTTCTCTGTGAAGGCGGGGTGGAGTCCTCAGCGCCGATGGTCTTGTAGCGGTCTGTAACTGAGCTTCTTAACACAACCTGAATCTGAGGCTCATTTATGAAACTGTGCCCCCCCCACCCCACCCCCCTAACAGGAAGACCCAGTTCAGTATACATGGATCTCAGGCTTAGCTAGTGTGATGCTCTTTAGCACTTTACAATGATTACCTCTGCAACAAATGACTCCTGCCTGCCCCATACACACACATAGGACTACTCGCCTATGGTGGTCACCCCCCCCCCCCCCCCCCCCAGCTTGCTAATGAACCAGCCTCTGGGTTAATATGCTTGAAATCTGTCCGTTTTCTTTTCACACTTTTTGTTTTTGCCTTTTAATTAAATGTACGTTTTTAAATACAAAGATGATCTATATTGGACGACTGTTAACTTCTAATGGCTGCAATGTTATTTTGTGCTTTTATTGTTATGAAAAATTATTCAAATATTATTTGTATTGTGAACCTTGGAAATAAAACGGGAAATATCTTAGAAAGGAAGTGTGCTTGCTGAACAGAGGAAACCCTATTAGTCAGTGGATGCTTTTTTTTTGCTTTGGATGAGTCTTACATTAAAATAATTTATTGCTATAATTAAAGGCTTTGTCATTTTCAATTATTTGGTGGATTGGAGCAATATGTATGAATGTTGAGTGGAGTGTGCAGGAAGAAAGCTGGGCAGAGACTGTAGATCAATACTGGAGCGCAGCGTGCTGGCTTTACTGGTCACACTTATTGATACTCTGGAAGCCGAAACAATGATTTATCATTTGTTGTCGCAGCCTAATCCTACACATTTTTCTTTTTTTTTTGTTTAAAGAAAAATATACTTTTTTATTGAATGAAAGGATTAAATACAAAGAGCCATTCCTCTTAGTGGAACCTCCCTACATGTCAGCTTCATCCACTCCTCTCCATTAATTTCAATTCAGTTTATTTCTATAGCAAAAATTCACAACACGTTTCATCTTAAGGCTCTTTATAGAAACAATTCAACCAGATCATCCAGTCAGTTTCATTCAAAGGGAGAATTCCAATTCATGGGTTGCGTCCTCCGAAGGCCGATTACGTCATAGCTAGTGTTGCACCGATACCTGACTGTGCAATATCGGCCGATACCATACATACTGTTTGTAAAATAATCACCATCATGGCTTCATGTCAAGCTGCTGCCTACCTTTGTGAAGCAGGAAACAGACTAAAACAGTGAATCCAGTAGAACATTTATTGCCTACCTGGAATGGGTGACAATAGTTGGAAGAAACTTTTGGCTCTCAATATGGTATCGGTGCCCTATTGGTTGGTACATTTTAGTGCTGGATCGGGGCCCCGCGATACTGGTATCGGTGCAACAGTAGTCATAATGCAGCGCAGAGGTCCGGTCGGATTCCAAGACTCCTCGTTTTTCTTTTTGTTTTTAAAGCACTAGTGGCTCATTTTTATGGACAGTATGCTGACAGGAGAGGGGTAGGGACATGCAGGAAAGAACCACAGGCCGGATTCGAACCCAGGTTGCCTGTGTCAAAGACTAAGGCCTTCATACATGGGTCGTGTGCGCTAACCACTGCACCCGCATCCTCCTTTTTGCCTGTTTTGAAGGACAGGTCTGGTGTATCTTGCGTAACCTTGGTTTTCCCAGGATTCATTGCGAGACCAAGCAAGCCGGCTGCTGTTTGGCGCCAAACAGTGGTGAATAGTGGAAGTTCAGTTTAATATAATCTAAATATGTGAATAGTTCCGTCTGAGATGAATGAAAATAGTTGTTTTAATGGTTATTTAGTCAGATATGTGGCAGAAATGTTTGATTCATCTAAAGGTTTTAATCTGTTACTGTGTAAATGGGTTTGGCTGTAATTTAAAGACAGATTCTAATAGATCTGCAGAATTGGGGACTATAAATCTGAGAAAAATATTTAAGAATAACATAATAGGGAAGAGTTAAAAGACAAACAATAAAGTCCTCTAAAGTGTTTTAACAATATCAAACTGTGAACCTGGAGAATAAATTAGCAATATCCAGCTATGGACATTTTTACAGTAATTTGAAAATAGCCGCAACATCAGAGATGTGCAGAATGACAGCAGCAGGTTATTTAACTGACTAAGGTTTCTATCATTACATTTTATTTTATTTGTTCCTGCTCCTGGTGGTTGGAACCTTTATTCCACTCTGGATTGTCATGAGTGTAGTTTTTGTTCACTTTACAATAATAATAATAAAAAAAAATAATTAAAAAGAAACAGTTGTGAAAAGTTCAGTATTTCATCTTTTCCTTTGTGTGTCATCTGTCACGGTTGCTAAGCGACGGAGCGTACAGTGGGATCTGTTTGAATCCACAGCCTAAACTCTTCCGGTCTTCTTTTACAGACTTGGAAGGACCCAGTCCAGATAGAGCGCTTCCTTGGAAGGATCCAGTCCAGATAGAGCGCTTCCTTGGAAGGATCCAGTCCAGGTAGAGCGCTTCCTTGGAAGGATCCAGTCTAGGTAGAGCGCTTCCTTGGAAGGATCCAGTCCAGGTAGAGCGCTTCCTTGGAAGGATCCAGTCTAGGTAGAGCGCTTACTTGGAAGGATCCAGTCCAGATAGAGCGCTTCCTTGGAAGGATCCAGTCTAGGTAGAGCGCTTCCTTGGAAGGATCCAGTCCAGGTAGAGCGCTTCCTTGGAAGGATCCAGTCTAGGTAGAGCGCTTCCTTGGAAGGATCCAGTCTAGGTAGAGCGCTTCCTTGGAAGGATCCAGTCTAGGTAGAGCGCTTCCTTGGAAGGATCCAGTCCAGGTAGAGCGCTTCCTTGGAAGGATCCAGTCCAGATAGAGCGCTTCCTTGGAAGGATCCAGTCTAGGTAGAGCGCTTCCTTGGAAGGATCCAGTCTAGGTAGAGCACTTTCTTGGAAGGATCCAGTCCAGGTAGAGCGCTTCCTTGGAAGGATCCAGTCTAGGTAGAGCGCTTCCTTGGAAGGATCCAGTCCAGATAGAGCGCTTCCTTGGAAGGGTCCAGTCCAGATAGAGCGCTTCCTTGGAAGGATCCAGTCCAGGTAGAGCGCTTCCTTGGAAGGATCCAGTCTAAGTAGAGCGCTTCCTTGGAAGGATCCAGTCTAGGTAGAGCGCTTCCTTGGAAGGATCCAGTCCAGGTAGAGCGCTTCCTTGGAAGGATCCAGTCTAGGTAGAGCGCTTCCTTGGAAGGATCCAGTCTAGGTAGAGCGCTTCCTTGGAAGGATCTAGTCCAGATAGAGCGCTTCCTTGGAAGGATCCAGTCCAGGTAGAGCGCTTCCTTGGAAGGATCCAGTCTAGGTAGAGCGCTTACTTGGAAGGATCCAGTCCAGATAGAGCGCTTCCTTGGAAGGATCCAGTCCAGATAGAGCGCCTTCTTGGAAGGATCCAGTCTAGGTAGAGCGCTTCCTTGGAAGGATCCAGTCTAGGTAGAGCGCTTCCTTGGAAGGATCCAGTCTAGGTAGAGCGCTTACTTGGAAGGATCCAGTCCAGATAGAGCGCTTCCTTGGAAGGATCCAGTCCAGATAGAGCGCTTCCTTGGAAGGATCCAGTCCAGATAGAGCGCTTCCTTGGAAGGATCCAGTCTAGGTAGAGCGCTTCCTTGGAAGGATCCAGTCCAGGTAGAGCGCTTCCTTGGAAGGATCCAGTCTAGGTAGAGCGCTTCCTTGGAAGGATCCAGTCTAGGTAGAGCGCTTCCTTGGAAGGATCCAGTCTAGGTAGAGCGCGTCCTTGGAAGGATCCAGTCCAGATAGAGCGCTTCCTTGGAAGGATCCAGTCCAGGTAGAGCGCTTCCTTGGAAGGATCCAGTCTAGGTAGAGCGCTTCCTTGGAAGGATCCAGTCCAGATAGAGCGCTTCCTTGGAAGGATCCAGTCTAGGTAGAGCGCTTCCTTGGAAGGATCCAGTCTAGGTAGAGCGCTTCCTTGGAAGGATCCAGTCTAGGTAGAGCGCTTCCTTGGAAGGATCCAGTCTAGGTAGAGCGCTTCCTTGGAAGGATCCAGTCTAGGTAGAGCGCTTCCTTGGAAGGATCCAGTCTAGGTAGAGCGCTTCCTTGGAAGGATCCAGTCCAGGTAGAGCGCTTCCTTGGAAGGATCCAGTCTAGGTAGAGCGCTTCCTTGGAAGGATCCAGTCCAGATAGAGCGCTTCCTTGGAAGGATCCAGTCTAGGTAGAGCGCTTCCTTGGAAGGATCCAATCTAGGTAGAGCACTTTCTTGGAAGGATCCAGTCCAGGTAGAGCGCTTCCTTGGAAGGATCCAGTCTAGGTAGAGCGCTTCCTTGGAAGGATCCAGTCCAGATAGAGCGCTTCCTTGGAAGGGTCCAGTCCAGATAGAGCGCTTCCTTGGAAGGATCCAGTCCAGGTAGAGCGCTTCCTTGGAAGGATCCAGTCTAAGTAGAGCGCTTCCTTGGAAGGATCCAGTCTAGGTAGAGCGCTTCCTTGGAAGGATCCAGTCCAGGTAGAGCGCTTCCTTGGAAGGATCCAGTCTAGGTAGAGCGCTTCCTTGGAAGGATCCAGTCTAGGTAGAGCGCTTCCTTGGAAGGATCCAGTCCAGATAGAGCGCTTCCTTGGAAGGATCCAGTCCAGGTAGAGCGCTTCCTTGGAAGGATCCAGTCTAGGTAGAGCGCTTCCTTGGAAGGATCCAGTCTAGGTAGAGCGCTTCCTTGGAAGGATCCAGTCTAGGTAGAGCGCTTACTTGGAAGGATCCAGTCCAGATAGAGCGCTTCCTTGGAAGGATCCAGTCCAGATAGAGCGCTTCCTTGGAAGGATCCAGTCTAGGTAGAGCGCTTCCTTGGAAGGATCCAGTCCAGGTAGAGCGCTTCCTTGGAAGGATCCAGTCTAGGTTGAGCGCTTCCTTGGAAGGATCCAGTCTAGGTAGAGCGCTTCCTTGGAAGGATCCAGTCCAGGTAGAGCGCTTCCTTGGAAGGATCCAGTCTAGGTAGAGCGCTTCCTTGGAAGGATCCAGTCCAGATAGAGTGCTTCCTTGGAAGGATCCAGTCCAGGTAGAGCGCTTCCTTGGAAGGATCCAGTCTAGGTAGAGCGCTTCCTTGGAAGGATCCAGTCCAGATAGAGCGCTTCCTTGGAAGGATCCAGTCTAGGTAGAGCGCTTCCTTGGAAGGATCCAGTCTAGGTAGAGCGCTTCCTTGGAAGGATCCAGTCCAGATAGAGCGCTTCCTTGGAAGGATCCAGTCTAGGTAGAGCGCTTCCTTGGAAGGATCCAGTCTAGGTAGAGCGGTTCCTTGGAAGGATCCAGTCTAGGTAGAGCGCTTCCTTGGAAGGATCCAGTCCAGATAGAGCGCTTCCTTGGAAGGATCCAGTCCAGATAGAGCGCTTCCTTGGAAGGGTCCAGTCCAGATAGAGCGCTTCCTTGGAAGGATCCAGTCCAGGTAGAGCGCTTCCTTGGAAGGATCCAGTCTAGGTAGAGCGCTTCCTTGGAAGGATCCAGTCTAGGTAGAGCGCTTCCTTGGAAGGATCCAGTCCAGGTAGAGCGCTTCCTTGGAAGGATCCAGTCTAGGTAGAGCGCTTCCTTGGAAGGATCCAGTCCAGATAGAGTGCTTCCTTGGAAGGATCCAGTCCAGGTAGAGTGCTTCCTTGGAAGGATCCAGTCTAGGTAGAGCGCTTCCTTGGAAGGATCCAGTCTAGGTAGAGCGCTTCCTTGGAAGGATCCAGTCTAGGTAGAGCGCTTCCTTGGAAGGATCCAGTCCAGATAGAGCGCTTCCTTGGAAGGATCCAGTCTAGGTAGAGCGCTTCCTTGGAAGGATCCAGTCTAGGTAGAGCGCTTCCTTGGAAGGATCCAGTCCAGGTAGAGCGCTTCCTTGGAAGGATCCAGTCTAGGTAGAGCGCTTCCTTGGAAGGATCCAGTCCAGGTAGAGCGCTTCCTTGGAAGGATCCAGTCTAGGTAGAGCGCTTCCTTGGAAGGATCCAGTCCAGGTAGAGCGCTTCCTTGGAAGGATCCAGTCTAGGTAGAGCGCTTCCTTGGAAGGATCCAGTCCAGATAGAGCGCTTCCTTGGAAGGATCCAGTCTAGGTAGAGCGCTTCCTTGGAAGGATCCAATCTAGGTAGAGCGCTTCCTTGGAAGGATCCAGTCTAGGTAGAGCGCTTCCTTGGAAGGATCCAGTCCAGATAGAGCGCTTCCTTGGAAGGATCCAGTCTAGGTAGAGCGCTTCCTTGGAAGGATCCAGTCTAGGTAGAGCGGTTCCTTGGAAGGATCCAGTCTAGGTAGAGCGCTTCCTTGGAAGGATCCAGTCCAGATAGAGCGCTTCCTTGGAAGGATCCAGTCCAGATAGAGCGCTTCCTTGGAAGGGTCCAGTCCAGATAGAGCGCTTCCTTGGAAGGATCCAGTCCAGATAGAGCGCTTCCTTGGAAGGATCCAGTCTAGGTAGAGCGCTTCCTTGGAAGGATCCAGTCTAGGTAGAGCGCTTCCTTGGAAGGATCCAGTCTAGATAGAGCGCTTACTTGGAAGGATCCAGTCCAGATAGAGCGCTTCCTTGGAAGGATCCAGTCCAGATAGAGCGCTTCCTTGGAAGGATCCAGTCTAGGTAGAGCGCTTCCTTGGAAGGATCCAGTCCAGGTAGAGCGCTTCCTTGGAAGGATCCAGTCTAGGTAGAGCGCTTCCTTGGAAGGATCCAGTCTAGGTAGAGCGCTTCCTTGGAAGGATCCAGTCCAGGTAGAGCGCTTCCTTGGAAAGATCCAGTCCAGGTAGAGCGCTTCCTTGGAAGGATCCAGTCCAGATAGAGTGCTTCCTTGGAAGGATCCAGTCCAGATAGAGCGCTTCCTTGGAAGGATCCAGTCCAGGTAGAGCGCTTCCTTGGAAGGATCCAGTCCAGATAGAGTGCTTCCTTGGAAGGATCCAGTCCAGATAGAGCGCTTCCTTGGAAGGATCCAGTCTAGGTAGAGCGCTTCCTTGGAAGGATCCAGTCTAGGTAGAGTGCTTCCTTGGAAGGATCCAGTCCAGATAGAGCGCTTCCTTGGAAGGATCCAGTCCAGATAGAGTGCTTCCTTGGAAGGATCCAGTCCAGATAGAGCGCTTCCTTGGAAGGATCCAGTCTAGGTAGAGCGCTTCCTTGGAAGGATCCAGTCTAGGTAGAGCGCTTCCTTGGAAGGATCCTGTCCAGATAGAGCGCTTCCTTGGAAGGATCCAGTCTAGGTAGAGCGCTTCCTTGGAAGGATCCAGTCTAGGTAGAGCGCTTCCTTGGAAGGATCCAGTCCAGATAGAGCGCTTCCTTGGAAGGATCCAGTCTAGGTAGAGCGCTTCCTTGGAAGGATCCAGTCTAGGTAGAGCGCTTCCTTGGAAGGATCCAGTCCAGATAGAGTGCTTCCTTGGAAGGATCCAGTCCATGAAATCAAATTCAGCCAAAGTTTTCTATCTGTTCACCAGGTTTAACTCTGTGGACTTGCTGTCCACTAAAAAAGGTCGATTTTATTTTTTTTTTGTACGTTTTGAACCATTTTGTTAATTTATTTTCCTATTAAAAAAACAACAGATTTTTCATTTTTTTTCTCTGGGTTGACTAGATCTATATTAAATGATTTCTGGTATTTCAAAGTTTATAAAGGAGCTTTTCGGGGGACCTTATGCTTTTGTACATAATTAATCCCTTTAGTTTTCCCTCCCAAACATTATTGGAAAGGTATAACTTAAAGCATTTCTCTTAAATTGGCTGCCTGCTTTTATTTTAGTATTATTGGAATGTGGTCAAAAGATGCAATAATGACCAAAGGTGGTAACTAGTTACATTTATTGGAGCAATTTTAAGAAAGAAATATAGTTTAGGAGTAGTTGTTCTTTTCAATAAGGCTGCATAGTGATGCAGTGTGTAGCACTGCTGCTTTGCAGCAAGAAGGTTCTGGGTTTGATCTTTCTGCATGTGGGGGTTCTCTCCGGGTACTCTGGCTTCCTCCCATAGTCCAAGAACATGACTGTTAGGTTAATTGGCTTCTCTAAATTCCCCTTAGGTGTGGGTGAATGGTTGTGTGACTCTGTGATGGACTGGCGACCTGTCCCGGGTGGACCCCGCCATAAATAGGCACCGGCCCAACAGCAACCCTGACAAAGGGAGAAGATGGATAGATGTTCATTTCCATATTTTTACTCTTACTTGAGTAATAGTTTTGTTAGATTATCACTACTTTAATTTGAGGAACATTTCTGGTTGATACCAGGAGTAAATTTAGCTGTTTGTAGATCAGCTAAAAATAGAACATACTGGTCCAAAATTCACACAGAAATGTTTGTTCAGGGGTGGATTTAGGAAAATTGGGGCCCTAGGCAAAGACAAGCAGGGGGCCCTCTGAATGGAGAAGACGACACATCAAGCAGAGCCATTCTACAGAGAGAGAAATGTTAATAGAATAGACATCCATTATCTGTTCTAGGTTGTGTCCCTCTCTTCTTGTCCCTTTTCTTCTTGTTTTCCTCTCTATGTTTTGTACTCAGCTGACTTTTCATGCTGTCTCTAAAGGAATGAAAGATTTTTTCCAAGCACTAAGCTCACTTAGCTGATTGCTCCTTCCTGTGTTTCCAAAAAGGCCAAAGTAAATAACCCAGTCCTTCCCAGGCAATAACCAGGTCAGAAAATTAATGGGCACAATATCCATATTTTCTAAATAAACACAAACTATACTTTTCTACAACCTTTGCTGACAAATAGACGCATAGATATTTAAACATCTGTGCTTTCCAGATAAAAGGTATAGTGAATAAAATTCTTTAAGGTTTGAGTTCTGGGACAAACATCTTTTCCATTGTCATTACTTACCTACTTTTATCAATTATCATTCTGCATAAAATTGATATTTACAAGTACTAATATCTACATAAATTGATTTTTTAATACGTTTTATAAAAACTCTTATTTATCAATAATTTTACTGAAGACTCTTAGATGACCAGATCATCCATTTCTCTTTACCCAAAAACACAAAAACGTCTCTAACAGTTTTATCTATGGCCTGTATTCTGTTAAAGATGAGGATTCTTCTCTAAAAAAGTCATTTACAGAACATCTGTATTTATCCTGTGATCAGGACTGTGAGTGAAATCAGGGGGGATTTACCATCAGGAAATGCTAGGCAGCTGCCTTGGGCCTCAAGTTACTGGGGGCCATAAAACTCCTTTTAATATATGGTTAATAAAGATATTATTTATGCACATTAATAAACAAAATCCTTTGGCTAAAATGCCATCAGAACGCTGATAATATTAAGTGTGTCTCAGCCCCCCCTCAGTGTCCACCATATTGGATCAGTCCATTTGCTGCACATGTTCAGAAAGGTCCAAACAGACAGCAGCAAACCATTTGAAAACAAACCATGCAAAGAGCAGTGTTGCCAACTTAGCGCTTTAGTCGCTATATTTAGCCACTTTTCAGACGCCTCTAGCACTTTGATTTCTAAAAAGCTCCAAGCGCCAAATCTAGAGACTTTTTTCTGCTACTGGAGACTTTGGAGACAACATCTAAAAGCAGCGAACTCTGCTCTCCAGAGCAAGTAGATTGGTAACCCCGCCTCCTATTATTTTGTTCAAATAAAATGGAGAACAGATAAGCAGATCATGGCTTGTCTGCAGGGAAAAGAAAAACTGTTATCTACTTTTACTGTCGCCTTTTTGGAAGCAATCAGCTAATGAGCTTAATGATTGGAAAAATCTCTCATTCCTTTGGAGTCAGCATGAAAATCAGCTGAGAACATTGCCAATATGAAAAGAAAAAGGGACAAAATAAAACAGAAGGTAGAACAAATAAGGGATGTCTATTCTATTAACATTTCTCTATCTGTATAATGGGTCTGTTTTATGTGTTGTCTGCTAAATTTAGAGGGCCCCGACTGTCTTTGCTGGGCCTCAAATTTCCTAAATCCGCCCCTGTTAAAAAGCAAACCACTGACAGATATTCGTCTTTTTAAAGAAATATAAAATTATTTATTGTTTTCTTTTCATCTACAACTAAAGCTTTATTATAAGTTAAATGATCAAGAATATAGAAAGTGGGTGTGTTTGTTTGCTAGGAACAAAAAAAAAAAAAAAGGCCCAAAATCCTATCCTTGAGTTTGCTGCATGATTAGCCGTTAACCCTGGCTGTCTAGTGCATCATCAGGGCTCGAAAGATTGCTTCTGAAAAGCAGCTAATGAGAATGGACCTTGAGTGCCTGGATGATAATGGTGATCTACCTGGGGATCCGTGATCTTCAGACGCAGGAGATGAGATGAAAGCCAACTACACGTCGCTCAGTTGAAGTAAACAATTATGTTTTATTGATAAGCTTCTCAGAAGAGTCTCGTTTCAGTGAATGTATAAGAATCCCCCTCTGATAATACTGATTTGGTACATTATGACATCCAGCATGAGTCTCCTCACAGTGAGAGGGATCCATTACTGCTACTGCTGTTGGGATCTAGGACAGAAAGAATCTGCTTTCCAAACAACAAACCAACCAACAAAAACCAAAGAAATCCAAACAAACTTTCGACGGATATCGTAGATAATGAAGTATCAGAGTGCCACAAAACTCTAGAGTAGTAAGAGCAGCTAAAGGTTTCGCACATTACAAGCCACTTCCTCTTAGAAATATAAAACTTGATATTCTGAACAATATTCTACTGTGCTGCATAAAGGTAAATCTATACACTGTACATCGAAATATACTTCGAAAAAACAGATTTCACAGTTTTAAAGACTTTATTTAAAGTATAAACTGCTTTTTAAAACACCTCATTACATAAATTACTCTTTTTGCCAGTTGACTATTGCTCCCCCCCCCCCACCCCACCCGTCAGGAAAGCAAAAAAAAATAAAATAAAAAAAAGCAAATACAAAAACCGAAATGAACATTTCTTACATATCGTACAAAACAAAAGAAGCTTGTCCATCCATGTTCGTCTCGATAAAAACTGGTGACTCATTCATGATTGTCATTTAGTACTAAGAATAAATAAATAAAAAAAGAAAGACTTAAATGAAATAAATAGTAAGTCAGCATGTCTGTCGGACTCGGTGAGTGCTGTGTGTGTGTTTGTTTACGTTCGCTCTGTACAGAAGTGCCTTGGTGAAAATCTCACAATTCTACCGCGACTGAAACGTACAAAACTACGGCATCTACGGTATACTCAACATCCTGAAAGTTTTAAGTGTAATCTGACACATATGTATGAGGATATGATTCTCCTCCCCGTTGAGAAATAAACAAGGTGGTGCTATGCCACTTTCCACAGATATAGCCGTCTGTTTTTTTTTGTTTTTTTTTACTTCCTTTTCGTAGTTTTTTTTCTTTATTTATTATATTTTTGAGTATTTGCTGCAGTTCATCATCAGCTGGGATGTTCATGGATGCCGTTGTCCTGTTGCTTGGCTGATCAGCGGAGGAACTGGTCTGGTGGACGGACGATGGGAGGCCTGAGAGACGGGGAGACGGCTCGCGTTGACGTCGCTGTTTTGTGATGCATGTCGGGTGATGGCTCCGCTCTGAGGAGGTTTGGTCTCCGCTTTGGTCCCTTTGCCTTCAGTGTCTGTATTAGAGACCAGACCGCAGAGGCCGGCGCAGTGCAGCCTCCGTCCTGTTGGGTTGCTATTGTGGCTGTTTTTCAGCGTGACCCAAAAAATATGGGCGAAAATGTCACTTTCTTTTTCAAAAAAAGGGGGGAATCTCCTTATTGGTTAAGCAACAGTTGTCAGAGTTCTTCAGTGCTTTTTTTTGTCAGGGGTTCAAAGTTTTTTTTCCAAAAAAAGAAAAAAAACAAAACAATAAAAGACTAAACATTAATTTTTTTGCCTGTGGCAGTAAAATGAACAATATGTTTTTCATTCTTTTTGAAAAGTCCCTGCAGCGTTCAGCGAGAAACCCCGTCTGTCGGATCATTCTCCCTTGATTTCAGAGGAGTAAAGTTAAGGAGGCGGGGTTAGGAAAGAGGGACACAATCCAGAGATGTTAGGAGAGTCAGCGGGGTTCCTGTGGGCTGTTACCTCCTGCCCATCTCGTTCTGTCGGAGAAACTGGACGTTGTTGCTGCTGTCAGCCAGTTCTGGGTACTGCTCCACCGGCAGCACGTAGTATCCGTCGTAGCCTTGGACCCGGCCTGTCGATAGAAGCTGCTGCCTCTCCCCTTCAGTCCACAGGCGACTGCCCCCCTTCCCGTCTCGCGCTCGCTGCTGCTCCTTAGCCCAAGCCCCCGCCAGGGCCCTCTGCCTGGCCAGCTCCAACAGTCTGACCTTCTCCTCGTCCACCACGTCAACAGAGAGCCCGTAGCGAACGCTCAGCACTAACGAGGGAACCGCAAACTCCACCGTCACGCCTCTCCTCGATCGGCCGCTCACTGTAACGTTGATGCCGCTCTCCAGTGACTTCCTTCCATTCGTGAGCCCCAGGGCCAAAAGGTCGCTGTCGGCAGAGCCGACTTTCACAAAGTAGTGGCAGTCCTTCCCGTCCTGAGTGTAATGAGTGCCCTCCAGGTACTGGGCGCCGTTCAGCACCAGAGCTATTTTGCGGCTGTCGTCGCTGGCCAGAGGCGACACGCCAGCCACCACCCGGCCCTCTTTAAGGGCCAGCATTACTCCTCGCCCGATGATGGGGGTGCTGGTGCCGAACCAGTGGCCGGGCTTGTCTGTACGCCTGCGACGCTCTTTGTTGAGAAGGCGGCCCTCGAGGGCCATGAAGGCCTGGTTGTGGCGCTCAGCTTCCTGCTGCACACCTGTGATGAGCTGAAAGGCAAAGAGAAAAACCGCAGAGCAGCTTTTAGACTAGAGGGAAAACAAAAAAGTACCGTAAACACCACATCCTCAAATATGTTTCACACAACGCAAGAAGTCCATAAGAACACAAGAATCCTAGTTTCTACAAACCCCTGTGAAAGCAATCAGGATTCACCCCAATTTAATCCACTACCCTAAAATAAAATCCAGCGCCACCATCTGCCTGTAGAAATAATTTTAGTAATAAATCAACAAAAGAACCTTTGGAAGAGTGGCTGAAATGAAGCCAAACAATAACTCGCAGTTTTCCAGATTATACGCATTTCCATCAAGGAAGCAGCCATAGAAGCGGCTGCTCTGGTCGAATCAGACAAAGACTGATCTTTAACGTCTAGATTCCAATTTCTACATGTGGTTTAAAACTACACTGCACCTCATCCTGAACACTGCATGGAGGCGGCAGTCTAATGCTGTGGGCTTTTAATAAATGCTGTTAACAAACGCTGGGCAGTCTTGAAAGAAAATAGTTTAGATTGAAATTTTGGACAATAACCCGAAAAAATAAAGTCATAATGAAATAAAAAAGAAATATGGATGTGTCACAACGGCCCAGTCAAAGTCGTTAACTACCAATAGCTGGGAATCTTTGGTGAGACTTAAGAATCCCTCATCACAGCTGCTCTACGTTCAGTCTGGGCTTAAAGGTACACTATGCAACAGGTGTTGATTTTCCAGCGAGGCTCCCCCCAGAGGGCGAAAGTAAAAGTGCACTGTCGTAAGTATGCTCAGCTGTTCTCCTAGTTTCTCCGTCAAGCCAGGCGCCGTTGTTTTGAGCTTAGCAGACAGGCGAACGCAACGAATCACCATGTCTACTGCGGTAAGTGACTATTTTGTTCCAATTTTCGAGTTTGAAAATTTAGCATGTTTTCATACATTATTTGTTATGCATGTGTCTAAATAACAAAGATTGTAGTTAGCCAAGTTCTCGCTGTAAAGCAAGACCGACTCTCGCGATGCACGAGACTTCTGAGCCTGTGGGTGCGGGCCGAGGGCTCCTGCAATTGCAAGTACGGTATTTCCCCTACAGACCACCAGGGCGGCCGAGAAAACCTTTGTTCGACCTGAAATGACTCATTTAATCATCCAAAACGTCATGGAAAACATTAATTAACTGAAAAATGTTGCATAGTATGCCTTTAAAGATTTTATGTAAAGAAAAAAATTTCTTCTCTAGATTAGAGGTTCCCAAATTGGGGATGCAAACCCCAAAATACATAATATAAATAAATGTCCAATAAAGGAAGTAGATGTAAAGGCTAGGCTTAAAACGTTCCTTTTTGATAAAGCTTCTAGTTAGAGTGGCTCAGGTTATCCTGATCTATCTCTATAGTTCTGCTGCTATAGGCTTAGACTGCTGGAGGACATAGGGACCCCTTTTTCATCATTCTGCTTCATTTTATCTCTATTCTCCCACTCTGCAGAATCTGTTATTTCGATCTCCTGTTTAGTCCTGTTTCTCTGACTGTGACTGGCTGGTTCTGCTGGAGGTTTCTTCCTGTTTAAAGAGAGTTTTTCCTCTCCACTGTCGCTACAAGCATGCTTAGTGTGAGGGATTGCTGAAGAGTCAATGAGTCGATGCAATCAGCTGGTTTTCCTTAGATAGAAAACTTTGAATGAATGTGACTGGATGATCTTGTGCCTTGAGATGACACGTGTTGTGAATTGGCGCTATAGAAATAAAAAATGATTAGAACATTTATATCCCAATTAGATTAAACAATTAAATTATAAAATGCACAATTATGTGTTTAATTCTAATAATTAAAATTATGTTCAAAACGATGAGGTAATCAAAGAAATATATTTGTTGAAAAAAAGACTAATAACCTTCCTTCCAATAATTAAAATGAAAAAGGAACAACTTGTCTTTTTAGGGCGTCTAAACTACCACTTTTTTTGGGGGTCCTTTATTTTTGCATGGTTGACTTTACCTGTCCGTTTTCACAGTGTTGGGTGGCCTGAAGCTCGTACGGCGGCTCCACAAAGTACAGCGAGTGTCGAGGAAATCCTGGGATTATGTTGCTTAGCTGAAAGCCAAACATCACCAGCCAGCTCTTCACATCTACAGAAGGAGATGAGACAGAAAACACTCTCTGCTAAATGACACGGCGAAACATGAAAAGGAATCATCAGTTTTTTTTCATAAAACTCCTGAAGAGTACGCCGCCTCTGTGACTCACACCGCCGCTCCATCTGTTACACTATTTCTCTCTTTTTTCCTCCAGAGGCCTGCAGATTACTGACATTATCACAGCTGAAGTAAAGATCAGCCTGTGTTTACTGAGATCTGAGGCATATCTTAATACTGCAGAGCAGAAAAAAAAGGCCCAGCGTCCCTGTGAAGATAATTTCATGCCTAAATCCTCATCCCACAACACTCTACCTGTGACGTAGTTCTTGACGTCCAGCATGTCGCTGAGCGGGTTGTTGTTCTTGAACATGTACAGATTAAATGGAGAGAGGTCTTTGCCGATCTTGGGCCACATGCTGTAGTCGGGGGAGGTCCAGCGCCCAGCCAATACGTCATAGTCTCGTTGGGTGAAGTGGACCAGTTTGGTGAGTGGGTCATAGAGGCCCCCGTGGAAACCCACCACCAGCGTGAACTCTGGGTTAGAGTCTAGGTAGACCTCCCCATAGGCTGTGTACTGGACCTGAGGGCAGGAGCAGCAGAAAAAGGACTAATGTTACCATAAGCTTAGTACATTTTTTCTTTCTTTGTTGTTTATTTACACACAGACAATTAAAGGTACGTACAGTTCTTAAGATTTATCACCAGAGGAGTCAAAAATATTCATGTTTATTACTGCTGTATAAATCCTACTGTTTGAAAACACCTTTATAGAAGTTAGAGAAAAGAATCATTTTTAACACTACTTAAAGTAATGCAGGAAAAAAATGTTAGGGAGAGAAGCTAAACTGCATTTCTACAGAAGAGGATTATGGCCACTAAAAAAACTAAGAAACGTCAACTGATTTTTAAATATTTTATATATACATTTCAGTTTAATATGGGAAAAACATGTTAGCATCAAGCCGTAGCCATGTCTGTCTTAGAGACTAGCTCTCTTGTTTTAATCACCTTCTGCTCTTCCATTAATCAAATAGCATCACTGGGGGGCCCTCAGGGACGTAAAAATTTGCCTAATTTCGTCATTTCCCACCAATGTGTTCCTGTTCCTCCCAAACTACTCTCATCTTTGTCAGTGAAAGTCAGACTTCTTAGAAAAAAGTCAGAATTCTGAGATCAAAGTCAGAATTCTGACTATTTTCATATATTAAAGTGAAATAATATGTAAAAATCAGTTAACTATTTTTTTTTACAGTAGCCCTAATGCTCTTCTGTAAGCTACCCTGTTAAAAGAACAATTTTTTTTTACAATTCTAGATGATAACTTCTGGACAGATGATCCGTCCTGGAAGCACGATCCGTCCTGTGTGTGCGCAAACGAAATAATAACATCCGGGTCGCCCAAAACTGTAATAAATACACTAAAAATACTGATTTATATACTTAAATCATTAAAGGATGATAAACTACATGGTATGGAAAATATTGAAGACTTTTCTGGAAGTAATGGAGACGTTTTGCATTCTCTCCATTGTGTGACGTCATCATGGAAAATGCTCAGCGCAGTCACAGTAACGTTCCAAAGGCTTTTTAAGTGTTTACTTATGCATTGCTTTTTTTCGTGTTTAGAATATGCAATATTTACATATTTATTTAATACAAAAGATATTCAAAAGGAACCCCCCCAGCCCGAATAGGACAAAAAATTTTTTTTAAAAAGAAAAACAAAGTATTGTCTACCTGGAATTATTATTCTGTTCATGCATCCGAAGGACGGATCATGTTTCCACAACGCATCGGGTAGTGGCATCGCCCCTCAGACTTCATTTTCTTAGTTTTACAACTAATGGTAACAATGTCAAATTTTACGTTGCATCATCTTGAAAAACTATTTATTTTGGTTTGTTCACTGAGTCCAACGTCAAAGAAAATAATTGTCTGGATGAAACTAATTGTTTGATGGTTTTCATTTTTTTTTAAATACCAACAGGCCATAAAGAAAATGAACTTAAATGAAATAAAACTAACGAGACAATTATTAAAATGTAAGGAGTTGAAATGGGAAATAATTGCAAAAAACTATTAGGAGGTGAAGTAAAAAGTTGTTTTAAAAAAATAATGGCTACAGTAAAGTATAAAAAGCCAGTGGAAGCCAAAGTAAGCATTTCTACTTTCTTACTTGACGCCTCTGGTTACCATTTACAGTATTTATAGAAGATAAGCCATTTATATTTCTAAATAGACAAATTTCACATCAATCTAAATATAGCAAAGGAGAAAAATAAACAAAAAAAGTTAAAAGGAAAAGAAACAAGAGAAAAAATGAAGGGAATGGGATTTAGGGCCAGTAGGATGGAAAGGCGAGATCTAAGATCAGAATATATTGAGTTGTAATTTTAAGCAATTAGGGGTGTAAATTAAATTTCTGAAATATGTGTACGATAGATTGTATTTTTATTGTTAATATCATTTGCTGATTTCATATTGTTTTTTTTATTTTGATATGAAATGCTGGAAACTGTGGGTTAGTTTTTATGAAATTAATTGTTGTGAACTTTGCGAAGTTATTTGTGTAAGTGGAGGAAGTTGAGTCGTACCTGTTTGATCATTTGCCCATTGCTGCTGAAAACTGCCAGCGGCGTCCCGGTGTTGTCCGAAGCGATGTAGTATTCCTCTCCGCTGCTCACCTCCATTGCAAACAAGTGACCCTGATGAGGAGATGGTTCAATAAAATCAATCCCACATTCCAACAGCCTTTAGCACAGTTTACTCAGGGTTTATACAGGAATGAGTGACTCTAATTCAATGCTCTTTTATTGCTGCTAGAAATAATTTTAATGCCATCAAAATGTACCCATGACTCTCATATATACCGTTACCGTCGACAGGCTGCAGCCTGAATTCCTCGTTTTCTAGCCACTGTTGATGAAATTTGCATTTTCCCAATTCTCTAGATTTTTCTCCAAATCTCTTTTCCAAAAATACGGCTTTACGATTAACCAGTAGCAGTTCCGCACAAACGAGCAGAACCAGTTATATCTGATATATTGTATCTGACAAAATTGTTTTTATAAACTTAAAAAAAAAATAAAGCATTTTAATGCCACAATAATCACATTGAATAAAATTTGATGCCAATTAAGGCCTTAATATAAATCATGATAATTTAATGAATTTTAATGATTTTTAAGGACCTGTGGAAACTGCTCCATAGCAACTTTCACCAAAACTGACTGGTAAAGATGGAGGAAAAGCCTTAAAGGAATTCGTGCTTCAATCTTATCTTCAATCTTACATTTAAATGAGTTTTTTGAGTTGTTTTGGTTTTATTTTGTTTTACTAGACAGAGTCAACCAGATTTCCATCAAATCTGGAGCTATTTTAGGGATTTATTATTCCAGGCCCTCTAACAAGGATCCCAGCAGGGGCAAAGCTAACGGGATGAAGATTGGTTGCCATGGTCACCCTCTGGCTAATCATTGGCCACCTATTTCACCACCTAAAGAAGATGGTGGCAGCAGTGGTTCTCTCAGCTGGAATTTGACTCTTTCAAGATTCAATCTGTAATATATTAACTTTAACTTGAAAAAAAAGAAAAAAATATATACACACACACACACATAAATATTTATTTAACAAAGTAAATATTTTGTTTGGAGCTAAATATTTATTTAAAAAAATTAATATTTAGTTTGGAGCAAAATATTTAGCTCCAAACTAAATATTTATTTAAGAAAGTAAGATTTTAATAAATGAATGAATGACACAGTGAAAAAATGACTTGGAATAAAATAAACCCTTTTTTTCCCTCTTAAAACACACTAAATAATCATAAATATTTCTCCTAATTTTTGACTGCTTAACTTTACAAACGGCGTTTCATAGCTTTAGTCACATTTTTTCTGTAGGAATTATAAAGGATGCCAATACCTGCAGAGGAGAGCATTCTGGTTATTTCTATTTAAATCTCGGCTCAGCCCCACCTGCAGGTCATAGTAGAGCGATGAGATGTCTGAGCTGGAGTGGTTGAAGATATGAGTCACCCTAGTTGGGTGGTTCAGGTCAGCGTAGAAGAACTGGAGATGCTGGCCCAGGCTGTTCCGGGTAGACACCCGTCGCCCTAACCCATCGTAGTGGTACACCACGCTCCAGCCTCCGGGTCCCCTGTTATAGGCCCTCAGGAGCTGACCTTTGGAATTGTAGTCGAAAACGTCGGAGCCGCGCTGACTGAGGAAGCCGTCCTCGTCCAGGCGGTACTGGACGTCTCCCAGACGGGTGATGCGGTCCCTGAGGTCGTAGCGGAGGGGCAAGATCCGAGCACTGTTACCCGGATTTAGCAAGTGGAGGTTCCCGTTCAGGTCGTAGCTGTAGCGCCAGGTGGACCAGTCATTCACCTGTGAGAAAACAAGGAATTATTCAAGCCTGTAGGCAGAGAGAATATAAAGAGAGTAAATGTGAAAACGGAAATTGACCTTGACACCGCTGAGCTGTCCATCTCCATCATAGTCATAGCGGTACTGAGTGGTGTTGGCGTAGGGCCCAATCTTCAGCTCTCTCTTCACCACCCGGCCCATGCTGTCATACTGCACCGTCATCCAGTACATGAGGGAGCGGAAAATCTCGTACTGAACCTCCTTGATGCGACCGTGGGTGTCGAAATGTTTACTTAGTGTCATCACAGCTGTAGTGATGATTTGATTAATGTCATAATAAATGACCCCAAATTTCCCAAAGTGCTCCACCTAAAGGAGAGAGAGAGATATTTAAAGGATAGTCCTCAGAGGGACGAACGGCGCACCACAATAACAGCCTCAACACTAGAACTCCCAAGGCCGTCATCTGGATGGTTCTGAGATTTTAAAGGGAAAGAACTTTATTTATATTAATCATATGTTCATCATGTTAACCAACTGTTTCTATATTTCCTTCATTTTCACATAAATAAAATAAAATCATAAAAAATAACTATGGTTAATTTTACCTCGATCTCCCACAGCGGTTATTTGACGGCTCTATTAGTTGCATTCTAAATTCTTCCCAGGGCTGATTGGCGTTCAGTACCGTTGCCTAGCAACCAACATTCTAACTAGAACTCTTTGACCTGTTTCTCAATTCAGAAGAACTTTCGCCAAGTATGTTCTTGAGAAGAATACAGGAAAATGTGGAATTGCAGAGAACAGGAGCACACCGCATAAATATGGAAAAGAAGCGAACTGATGACATCACCACACGCTCAGCTTGTTTGGAGCTGCATTTCACCTCCTGCTGTTAATAGTTTGATAATAATAAATTCTTAATTTTTTCATTTAGTGGGTGAATCCTGATTAACACAGTCAGATAAACACAAATCAAAGGAAGATTTTGCCAAATAAAACAGAAAAGTCGTCATCAGAACCAGCAGTAGTTCACACACAGCTACGCAGAGAGAGGGCTGCTGCATATGGGCTAACATTAGCCCTGGCCGCTGCAGACGGGCTAACGTTAGCCTTGGCCGCTGCAGACGGGCTAACGTTAGCCCTGGCTGCTGCACTACTCATGCATTCCATTGGAGAAAAATGTCACCCGTTAAACTGACGGCCAGTGGGAGTTCCAGTAGGATGAGAATTCTGGGAGTCCTAGTGTTAAGGTTAACAGTATGTCAAAGATGAAGGTTCTCACCTTCCCAGAGATCTCATCGTAGCGGTAGAGGTCAACAGGCAGCGGTGTCTCACTGATGACCGGCTTCATGCTGGCGATGCGGAAGCTGTTGTCATGGTAGGTGTAGTCGAACCTGGCGTTCACCATCCCCTCCTCGCTGAAGCGGTAGATCTGCTTGTCGATGAGGGGACCCATCTTGCGGTAGCGGATGGTGCAGGAGAAGCCCCCGCTCTGCAGGTTGACCATCTTGAGGACCCCTGCCGTCTCGTCGTATCCGAACGTGACCACGGTGCTGTCGTACACGATCTCTGACAGCTTGGCCAGCTTGCCGTACTTGTAGAGGACGCGGCGGCCGGTGCCCATGTAGTGCGTGGCCTGCGGGCGGCCGTCCTCACTGAAGTCGTGGATGATGGAGGCGTTGCTCTCCGGAGGGTTGTAGGTGTTGCGGATGTAGCCGACGGACACGTGCGTGAACATGGTGTGGCGGGCGACGCTGGGCATGGTGACAGCCGTGACCCGACCTGAGGCATCAAACTCAAAGACGTACTGCCTCTGGCTCTGCAGGAGCAGCACCATGGACTGGAGGAGGACAGCAGAGGGTTGACGAACGGATTATCACCATGGCATTATCAATGGATGATAATTTGATCCCCCCTTGACAAATTTGCAGCTTAAATATCTTAAGAAAGACATATTACTTCACTCACTTCTGCAATTCAAATTACGGCTGCTATTACCTTCTTGGAAAAACCTACATCCTACATGAGTGTTAAAGATGGATGTACTTACTTTATCAAGGTAGCTGTAGCTCCAGACCTTCCCGTCCACAAACGAGCGGGACAGGATGCGACCCTGGGGGTCAAATTCGGTTTTCTCGCTCATGCTTCCCCTTTGGAGCCCCACCAGCTGCCCGGTGGGAGAATACGAAACGTTGACCACCGCCAGGCTGCTGCTGGGCAGCCACATGGCCGGCCGGCCCTGAGCGTCATACATGATGCGAAGGGTGAACTTGCGGTGATCGTCGTAGATCTTCTCGGTGCGAGTGTTACGATCGAAGTCGATGGAAAGAAGATTGCGGCCGTGAGCCTAGAGAAGAAATTCAACAGTTCTAATTTACCTTCCAACGCTTTAGTAATGTTCCTGGAGGTTTAACCCCCCCCAAAAATTATGAATGTTTCTGCTGACATTTTTTAACCCTTTACCATTTAACTTTTTTTCACTTTCAAGAAGCCTGCGTCAAAAGCTTGTTTACAAG
Source organism: Cyprinodon diabolis (assembly GCA_030533445.1). Taxonomy (NCBI): domain Eukaryota; kingdom Metazoa; phylum Chordata; class Actinopteri; order Cyprinodontiformes; family Cyprinodontidae; genus Cyprinodon; species Cyprinodon diabolis. The sequence goes on from CM060084.1 coordinate 1,911,839, forward strand.
GAATTTCTTTTGGTGCTGACAAGCAGACATAGTCATTCCGAAAAAGTTGTTTCCAAGTTTAAAGTCCAGAATGTTCATATATTGGACAAAGAAGACAACCTTAAACAGAGAGGGGGGGGACTCAGGTTTCAGCTTTCAAAAACCTACAATGCAGCAATAGAGTTGATTCCTTCCCACTAACATCAAAACCCCAACCTCTTTACAGGAGAACAGAAGACCTCGTCTATTCATCCAGGCAACTATTCCCTCTAACGACCCCCATTCCAAAGGGGGGGACCCGTTCATCCGTTTCTATTTGCATGTTTTCTAAACTAAAACCAGGCTTTGTTCGGCTGCTGGATAAAACCTGGAACTAAACGCTATTTCTGACATTTTGAATTAGAAGCGAAATGTCTTCAAACTTAGAAACAAAGTCCAGTGATTTTTTTTTTTACTTTTTTGGAATGACCATGACCTGGATGAGTGAGAATCTTCACCAGCATAAACAGCCATAGGGATGACAACAAATATCAGATATATTGGAAAATATTGAGAAATAAATCTAACATGGCACATATAAAAAAATCTAACAGTATTTTTTTTCCCCTTTAACATCACTATATAAAATCTATTGCAACAGATTGCAACAGATTCCAGTATATCTAATTTAAACCAACTATAAATATCTCTGTTCTGTAAATACCTCAAACATTATTGATTAAAATATGATTAGTATTACCAATAAATGCAGCATTCAGGGGAAGAGTTGTTCATTAGGTCAAAGCAGACTGAGGTTATAAAAGACTTTATATTTAATCAGAAACACCCTAATCACACAGTCCTCTGAGGGAAACACGGTGCTGGCAGCATCATGTGGTGAGATGCATTTCTACTGCAGGGAACAACAGCCCCAAAGGCCAGACTGAAATCGTCAGCTTTTATTTACATAAAAAGGGAAATATTAAAAAAATGTGTCTTTTGCCATATTCCAAAAAAGTAAAAAAACTATTCACTGGACTTTGTTTCCAAGTTTGAAGACTTTGGCTTCTCATCCAGGAAGCTTTTTCAATTAAAAATGTCTGAATTAACATTGAGTTCGAGGCTATTATACAGTAGCCCAACAAAGCCAATTAAAGGGAATCTTTAATGACCCCCCTTTCAGAGACATAGACAGGTATGGGGCATTGCAGGCTAACAAAGAAGCCAAACGACCCCCATTCCAAAGGGGGGGACCCGTTCATCCGTTTCTATTTGCATGTTTTCTAAACCAAAACCAGGCTTTGTTGGGCTGCTGGATAAAACCTGGAACTCAACGCTATTTCTGACATTTTGGATTGAAAAAACTTCCTGGATGGAAGAGAAACGTCTTCAAACTTGGAAACAAAGTCCAGTTGATTGTTTTTTAACTTTTTTGGCATGACTATGACCTGGATGACTGAGAATCTTCCCCAGTTTTAAGCAGAACAAACCTAATCAGCCACCAGCAAAAGATTTAGGCTGAAAAATAATCCACATCACACCTCAGATCATAGTAAAAACTATTTTCCTTCAGCCTAATAACTGTTCTCTGATAGATTATATAAAACCGTGTTCAAATACATTGTGATTTGTTTTTAATATGACGAAAATGTGTTTAGGTGAGTGAAAAATTACCCTGAGCTTCCTCCCAAACACGGTAATCCGGCCCTTGGTCTGCTCCTTACGCAGACGCCACTCGATGGAGTTGAGGCCGTTGTCGGTGGGCAGAGTGATGTTCCTCCGGCCGATGGTCGGGCTCACAGAGCCTGCCAGGATGTGGGGCTCGGTGTGGAAGCTGATGCCCATTCCATTGGCGTACAACACTCTCAGGGTGCCGTTGTTGCACAGCTGATAGCTGTTCCTCACCTGGTCTGTAGGTGGAGATGATCTAATGTCAACGATCAAGTGATTCAAGTTTCCATTCAATTTTCTGTAACCTTATAGAAAAACATTTCTCTCTGCTGGATCAAATCCATAATCCAGCATGGTGTATATTAAATAAAGCACAGCTGGATCCCTCTGTATTTGACGAGGAAGGTTGAAAAGCTTGAACAAAAAGCTGTTAATGTCTGTTCAGCGCTTCATTTGATCTGAATTGGGCTGAGTATTGTGATAAATGTTTGGTTTGTGTCCAGGTAAAGAAAAAGGGCTGTTTGTTTTACTAAATATAAAGACTGGAAATGTAGCATAAACCAAGCTAATCATCATAAAGTAAGAAAAAATCAGGGGGTGGGTTTACCTTTAGGCAATACTAGGCAGCTGCCTTGGGCCTCAAGTTACTGGGGGCCATAAAACTCCTTTTAATATATGGTTAATAAAGATATTATTTATGCACATTAATAAACAAAATCCTTTGGCTAAAATGCCATCAGAACGCTGATAATATTCAGTGTGTCTCAGCCCCCCCCTTCAGTGTCCACCATATTGGATCAGTCCATTTGCTGCACATGTTCAGAAAGGTCCAAACAGACAGCAGCAAACCATTTGAAAACAAACCATGCAAAGAGCAGTGTTGCCAACTTAGCGCTTTAGTCGCTATATTTAGCCACTTTTCAGACCCCTCTAGCACTTTGATTTCTAAAAAGCTCCTAGCGCCAAATCTAGAGACTTTTTTCTGCTACTGGAGACTTTGGAGACAACATCTAAAAGCAGCGAACTCTGCTCTCCAGAGCAAGTAGATTGGTAACCCCGCCTCCTGCTCTCCTCTATCTTGTCTGCTGTCATGATTCATGCAGCTATTATTTCATCCAAATGAAAAATGGAGAACAGATAAGCAGATCATGGCTTGTCTACAGTGAAAAGAAGGACTGGGTTATTTACTTTGGCCTTTTTGGAAACACAGGAAGGAGCAATCAGCTAAGTGAGCTTAGTGCTTGGAAAAAATCTTTCATTCCTTTAGAGACAGCATGAAAAGTCAGCTGAGTACAAAACACAGAGAGGAAAACAAGAAGAAAAGGGACAAGAAGGGACACAACCTAGAACAGATAATGGATGTCTATTCTATTAACATTTCTCTATCTGGAGAATGGGGCTGTTTTATATGTTGTCTTCTCCATTCAGAGGGGCCCCTGCCTGTCTTTGCCTAGGGCCCCAGATTCCTTAGATCCGCTCCTGCAGAACATAAAAAAATAAAATGAACCAGAATGATTGAAAACTCCTTTTAAGGAGCTAATCTGGTTCTGTGGTTCTCCAGGGATCAATAAGGGTTCATCTGAAGATGTTTTTAGAACTGATCGGTGACCTTTAATTTATATTTTCAAGTAGTTATTTATCTTAAGTAGAGTTTTTTTACACTTATTTTTTGTTGTTTAAATATTAATCAATATGTCAAAACGGATGAAAGCATCACTGTCCCCGTTTTCCTATTTAAATGTTCATGATATGTATACATTTTCATCTACGAGCTGAAAATGTAATCTTAAAACAGAACCAAAGAAAAAAAAAAGGGCATATTAGCTTCAGCCTGATGCGAGGGGGGGGGGAGCAATCGTGTTTGAGAGGTAAGGCTGAGCCTAACCACCGATTGGAAATGATCACAGAGAGGAGATACTTATTTCTGCTGGTATCGGATCAAAATGCAAAATTTTAGTTCAGGCTCATGTCAAAAAGAACAAGATCCGGTGTCAGGAACAGATAACTTTCCAGATTATGTCCTTCAAAGTCAAAAATAATCTTAATGAAAACATTCATGCTGAACTAATGTTGCTATACAGCCTCTTTATCTTTACAATTTAACATCTAAAGAATGGAAGGAGATAAGCCCATAGCTAATGCCGAGGCTAATTCTCCCCTCTGATGTCTGAAAACAGACGTCTTGATGACGATGATGGAGATAAAATTGTTTTGAGCCGATTTCTCCAGGAGATGCAGAGTTATCATTTTCCTTTATTTAATTTACACAGAGGTGAAAAGATTTTATTTTTTTCCCAGTTTGACACTCTGCCATAAATGACAGTAATCCATAAGGCCAATTTGTAATAAAGCTCCAGGCACATTTTAACAATGCCTCAAACAGACAAGGGAAGCATTTTTTTTTCCCACTGACTTGGCAGCACCAGCCTTTAGATAAATCTTTCCTGCTCGCTCTGTCTGAACAACCTGGTAATAAAACGGCGGCGAGGTTGAGGAAAAGACAGAGAGGGGGTGAAATGAGAGCCTGAGGGGCCGGGGAGAATTCACTGCGCAGGAGTTAATGAAGAGCGGAAAGCAAGGAGAGACGGTTAAGTGAGGATGTCAGCGGAGGGAGGCGAGCTAAAAACCCACACATTGCAGACGAAAACCTAAATGACTCGAGGCGCTGTGAACAACACTGCTGCTGAAACACAGGTGGATCACTGACTGCATCTGCAAGCGCTTCCTAGGCCTGATTGGCCCGGTCCGAATCAATGTTTATAAGGTTTGTGCCAGTCAAAGGTAAGAAGACGACTCCTCTTCCTCCTCATCTGTTCTAAACACACCAAATAAGCTCAGGGATCACGGGGACCGGATGAGCGAGCGTGTGGAGAGAGAGCTTGAGGCTTGAGGAGGATTCACTCAACGTGAGTTAATGAATTTTGCTGGGATGACATTCAAAAGCCGGATGACCCAGATGGGATTAACAATTTATATATTGGTAATTTTTACTGCACAAGAGGGATTAAGAGGAGAAGGGTGCAGGATGAGGGGAAAGGGAAGGAGAATAATCTCCTGGAGCGTGCACATAAATGAGTGCAAATCAAAGTCAGCAGCAGCATGTTTACCATCACAGAGGGGGTTGTGAAAATGATTGTGAAGGAAGAACTCTGTGTGACTCATCTTACTTAATTGAGTCCTCTGATTGGGCTCCTTTTAACTCTACAGCTTAAAGTAATCTGAATGCCTGCCGCTCTGCGTTGAGTCACTCTACCTTGCACCACGGTGTACGAAGCTTCAACAGAGGACAGGTTGGTGATGACGGTGACGTCGTCATCTCTGCCTGAGCTCTCGATGTCAATGTTGATGGAGCGCTCGATTTCCCGGTGGAGACTCGTCACCATGCCCGTCGGATACGTCACGTTGGTCAAGCGGCCCTCGCTGTCATATCTAGGAAAAAAAAAAAGGATACAGTTTAAAGAGGGCGGCAAATAAAAAGACAGCACAGAAATATGCTGGTACATATTTCAGCTGTAGTTCTTAAAGCTAGCACTAGGGGGAAGCAGCGTGACATGTAACATTTTAAAGGAAATCAGGAATTGTAGACAAGACCATGACATGCAGATATGTTAAGATGCTGTGCAGAGACTTACTGATAGAACGTGGTCCATCCAGTCTCATCTGCCTTGGTGGCCAGCAGGCCTGTGTTCCCGCTGTAGCCCATCAGAGCCACTTCCTGGCCCATGGCAGACACACTACGCAGGCCTCCAGTCGGGTCCAATCCGAGAGTCACCACCTGATTCTCAGGCAGCAACACCAGCCTGAGCAGGCCGGCTCCTCCTCCCTGTCCCTGGCCGTCCCTCCTGACCTTGATGGTGTTGTTGCAGTTGTCCACCAGCATGGCCAGCTCACCGTCAGGGCCATAGGTGAAGTTGAAAAGGGGTTCGCCGGTTACGAGACTGACCGTCTGGATGTGAAGCCCGTCGCCGTCGAATACATAGAGCTCCTGCTCCCTTGGAGATGCCACCTCATACTGCGCCAAACCAGCAAACCCCACGCTGGAGAGGGCTGGACCCGGCCGGTTGGCCTGCACTGCCCTGATGCGAATGTTGTTGAGATCTGCGATGAAGAGAGTTCCATCAGGGGAGACGGCCAGGGACGCCGGGGAGTTCAAACCAGCATCGGGGGCGTAGCCATCATCTCCGTAAAAACAGTTGCAGTTGACGTCATTTTTGCAGTCGCAGTCAGAGGCGGTTCCAGCAAGGAGGGAGATTTCCCCATTAGTGTTCACCTAAACCCAAACAGAAAACAAACCAGAGGAATAATTGAACTGAATGTTTCTGCCAAAAACAAAAGTCTAGTTTAACTCAACACAAAGTAGAATAATGTAACCTGGAAATCTCATCCTGAACAAGATGAGCTGCCAGTTTTAGCAGCCAAAAATATCTCAAAAGAAGCTAATTTATTTTAAAATAGGATGAAAGTCAAACAGAAGTTCTTAAAGTTTCTCCAGCGCATACCTGTCGGACTCGATTAATCTTCTTCTCGTCCGTTTCAGCGATGTAAAGGGTGCCGGTGTGGGATAAGGCGATGGCTGTGGCACTCTCCAGCGCTGCATGTATAGCCAGCTTACTGAGGCTGTAGTCGATGCCTGGAACCTGGCAATGCATGGGCCGACCGGCAATGATGCTCACCTATGGGAAACATCATCAAATAACAGCTCAATAATCAATTAATGGGAAAGGAATTATTCAAAATAGCAAATACAAGCCTGCAGCAAGCAAATAAGTGCACATGGTACAGTGTATATATGTTATATATATGTGTTTTTCTTTTTTTTTTTTTTAGCAAGGGGTGCTTTTTAAGCATTTTGGGGTTTGTAACATTAAGAAACATGTTCGATAGCTAAAGGTACAAAGGGAACATGTTTGTGCCCTTTTCACAAACTGAAAAAGTGAGTTTTTTTAAATCTGTTTTTACATATTGATTCATATTTAAACAACAAAACTAAAGTGTAACATCCAGGGATGTGCTTCTCCATACGGTTAGTATTTCCTAAGATGAATATAATTAATCAATCGATATCGTTTATTACTGCCATCTGGTCGTCCGGTGTTCTCTGATTTCTGCCTGCTCTCTGTTTAACTCTTTTAAGTTGATTTTTCTTCAATCTCTTTAACTCATCTTTCCATCACTTTTCTATTATTTCCGCTCTCATTCAATCTTCTTTCTATCACTCTTGTAATCTTCTTGCTCTCCTATCAATCTAACACTAATCTAAAACAGAGACATAATACAAACAAAATCCCTTCCAAACACATTAGTATTTACATCATGAAAACTTATAATTTAATAGTTAAAGTAAGATTCTTGTTTCACACACCAGTTGGAAGTTGGTAATTTTTTTAGTCCCTAATTTGACGGTTTTATGAATGACCGTTTTATGAATGAAGGGAGAAATGTTGCTAAAAGTTATAGTTGTTATAAGAGGGGTTGGTATAAGATATTTTTCTGTTTTATCGTTGTGATTTATGAGCATAGACTTCTAGGCTTAGATCTACTTTTCTACCACTCAGTCTTGATCTAAGAACATTCCTCATGAGAGAAATATGACGCAGTACCAGGAAAGCTGAATGAGACAAGATCTGCATGATCTGAGAATGATGGAGGAAGAGATAACATAAAATTATTTGGCTGTTTTTATTTTTAGCTACAAATATTGTGGTAATGAGCATTTCTTTTACATTTAATCAATAGAGATGATAATAATTAATATATATATATATGATGAGATTATACAGAAATAACCCCAGTCTAACAATAACCGGCTTCCAATAGGTGTGTGACAGAAGTTGACTGGCACACAGAAACAGCTGCACAGGCGAGTAGGAGAAGGAGCATATATTATGATTGTCACAAATTGGGATCCTCATAGCCTTAGATGGCCAAGCTCAATCTGATATCAGTGTGTTTCCTGGACGGGGACGCCTTTTACAGCCGCTTTTTGTATCTAAGCTTCTTTTTCTATATCAATCTGACTGGATGAATTGTCTCTATAAAGTGACCTGAGATGACATGATGTGAATTGGAGCTATAGAAATAAACTGAAAAGAATTGAACATTAATAGTAATAAATCTGCATGCACAAAATGTTCCAATTGCACATGGGGTGTCTTTTCTTTAAATAAAACTGCTCATTTCAGTATTTATTATAGTATTTTTACCCTTTTGGCAGAATTCTCAATTCACAGATCCATAGAAATATGCTTTGATCAAAGCCAGTCCATTGTAGGTTTAACTAAAATGGGCTTTTACCTTAGTTTAATGTCCTTTGAAGCGCTCTATATCATAGAAAGTTGGGTAATACTGGAACTAATAAAGGAGTTACTTTACCACTGTGATAAAACTTAAAAATTATACTTTCAAATTGGCCTGAGGAAGCCTAATTGGAACCAAATCTTGTCAGAACATTATAGCGAGTTTTCACCCTTAGGGGTTTTTGCCCATGTAGTACAGACCTGGTGGTTCTCAGTGATGCGTAAAATGACATTGTTTTCCAGGACATAGAGAGAGTTGTCCATGGGGTTCACTGCTAAGTCTGTGGGCCACTCCAGACGGACCTGTTAGGCAGAAACAGAGAGTGTATACGTTAGACAGTAACTAATGCCAAGGTTTAGCGAAGTCTCTTAATTTTTCTAAGTGAGTGCGGAAGGCTTCTCTTTCTTCTCATCCATTCATTGATCCACAGACTCCTTAATTCCTCCCTGTATCAGTCTCACCCTGACCCTCTGGCTGGCTGGTGTCCACGGAGCCTCACAGCTCGGCTCCCAGGGGACCCTACATCATCATCTATCACAGCTATCAATCACCTTCACTCTCTCCCCTTACCTGGCTGACATCCATGCTGGCGTCACAGCTCAGCGGTCGGACGGCAGTGAGATCGTTGGCGCCAAGCAGAGTGGAGATGATGCCATTTTGGTCCACCTTGCGAATCATAGTGGCGTCCACAAAATACATCAGGCCATTTTTATCCACGGCGATGCCTGTCGAGTGCAGAGATGAACACCGCATGAGTGACGACTCATAACTCAACCCCAGCAGACATTTTAAGTCAATTAAACTCCACTCTGTGCGGCAGTCAAAAAAACAGATGGCAGCCCTGGCAGCTGGATCGCTGGGTGCCTCAGCAGATGGGGGGGGGGGTGAGGGGGGTGGGCGGCTGTTCAGGGATGGAACTGGCACTGAAATGTTGAGAAGGGTTTGTTTTCCCAATGACTCATTGGGATGCAGAGATGGGTGCCTCTCACAGGGCAGTTGCAGGCTGTGAGTGGAATGGAAAGCGGTCTTTTGTGCACTTTTACCTGCCCTGCTTTTTCACTTTGTGCACTTTTTCTGATCTCAGCGTTCAACTTGTCATTTATTCCTAACTAGTTTTTTTTAGCAGCTCTTTGGCCTAACATGAAGCTGTATTTCAAAATAAATTCTAGATGAACTGAGATACATAACAGCAGAGGTACATAAGGGATCGACTACAGAATAAAATGACAGTTTATGTGTCTGGAATGGTATGGGAACGTTAAAAAAAAAAAAAAAAATCAGGAAAATGTTAAAGTCGTAGGGAAGCGGCTGTTCCAACGGTTACATTTCCAAATTCCCCTGAGTGGTGCCCGACTTTACATGAGTGAATAAAATAAATGTGATTGGTCGTTTCTCAAGGGGGCGGGATTGTTGTGGCGGAAGGTTCGCAATCAAGTTTGGTTGTGGCCGGTTTGTGGGAAGCATCTTGCTAACCAGTTAGCAACTTAGCCCTAGCAGGTTCCCAATGGGAAATTCCATTGGGACCAAGTAGCACTAAATTGGTGACTTAGAAACGACGCTGTCAAGGAACGCTATGGACAGAGGAAACATGCAAGAGGAGGAGAGTTTAGTGTCGGAGGTCGTGGATGAGTCTCCTCCGTCATCCATTTTTTATTTAGAGGAGGAAAGCGGGGACGAAGATGTTGTGGAAGAGGACGCCAGGGCGGCAGAAGCTTGGTTTGGTGTAGAAGGCTTCCAGCCGTACATGTTTGAGCCCTTGCCTCGCAACGCTGCCAGTTCTGTTAGCTCTACGCCTGCCGAAGAGACAGACGTCCATCCCCGTGAACACTGGGATGCAACTCAATGGGAAAGGAAAGGATTCTGATTTCAACCGTTGCCTATATTAGCTGCGACATATGAAGCAAGATGCTATGACCAGAAAAATTTGATTGACAGATGACCGTTGATATATGATTGGCCGAATTTAGGTGTTCAGGCTGACGTAGAACTAACTGGTCTGCAGAAGATAATGGGAAAAAAAACACAGATTTTAAGACATAATTTTTCTTTGAATCGAAATTTCTACATTTTTGGACATTATGGTCTGATAAAGAGTACATTTATATGCATGTTTAAGCCAGAATGATTTGACATTTAAATATGATTTCCATACGACTTTAAATACTTGCACTTCCAGGTTCTAATCTTTGTCCAAGATTTCGTATTAATTTCTTTTTTATTTTCCTTATTGTTTCTTCTTCTCCCTTCCTTAAATCCTTTTTTTAAGTGTTAACCTTTGGTCTATTGGAGTGAAGGCGCTGCTCCTAAAGACCTGCTCTGACTCTGCTGTGGCATCAGCCATCTTCTATGGAGCTGTCTGTTGGAGCAGTGGCTTATCTGTAGCTGAGAGGAAGCGGCTGGATCAGCTGATCAGCAAGGCCAGCTGTGATTGGATGCCCTCTGGACTCAGTGCAGGAGGTGGGAAACAGACGGATCCTAACTAAATGCATGAAGCTGGTGCTGAACTGGACAGCTCCTTCAGTGACAGACTGCTGCACCTTAAATGCACCAGGGAGCATTATCACAGATCCTTCCTCCCAGCAGCTGGAAGACTCTAGAACCACCACTGTTCCCAACAACCTCAACCAGTTCTTCCATTCATGCTGATTCTGCTCAGTTTCTACCTTAGTCAGTTAAATAACCTGCTGCTGTCATTCTGCACATCTCTGATGTTGCTGCTATTTTCAAATATCCATCACTGGAAAAATGTCCATAGCTGGATATTGGTTATTTATTCTCCGGTTTTATATTGTTAAAACACTTTACAGTATTCTTTGTTGTTTATCTTTTAACTCTTCACTATTATGTTATTCTTATACATTTTTCTAAGGTCCACATTTGTGTGACCATTTTTTTCTAGAATCTTTTTGCTGCTGGAAATACCAGAATTGCCCCATTGTGGGACAATACAGGGATTTCTATTCTATTCTATAAACCTTCCTTCATTGTATTCTTCCAAGTGTATTTTCTTCATCCCAATCTAGTGTCTTTTCCTTCTTTCTTCCATCCTTTCTTTCTTTCTTTAAAAGTTCCTGTCATCCTTTCCTTTTCTTCTGTTTCAGCTTTTTTAGTTTCCCCACTGCAGACATACCTCCTATAAAATCTTAACCAATGTTACAATTTCATAATTTACAGTGAAAAATAAAGAGCCGAGAACCATAGAAAGTTGTGCTCAGTAAAAACAGGAAATTTTTCCATGAAAAACACAAGATTTGAGTGCAAAGAAACAAGTCGAGTGGTGGCATCCTGCAGCCCAACATTACAGTCACTGTCATGTCACTGACGAGAAATGTTACAGCCTGACATGCTTGACAGTTTGGTGTCACAGTGTGCCGAGATCAACTGATCCACAAAAATGATTCTATTACAAGTTTAACATTAACCTGGTTTATAAACCGTTTCAGTCTCTGTCCTGCTTTAGTGGAGCCAACAGGCGCTACTATTATGTAAAACTTCTTCTGAGCTTAACTACAGATTAATATCAAAGCTTTTTGTTCCTAAAATCTAATTATTAACCGACTTTTATTGTTCTTATTATTTCAAACTGATGATGAAAGCAAAGTTGGGTTAGGATCCTACCTTTAGGGCTCATGAGCGTAGCTTCAGTGGCTTTTCCACCGTCACCGCAGCGTTCGTCAAAGGGTAAGCACTGTTCCCCTGTCCCCGCCACCACCTCAGCGTTATCTGACAGCAGCCGGCCGCCCGTCAGCGAGCGGACTCTGTAAATCCGTCTGGAGTTGGTATCTGAGATGAACAGGGCCCCGGATACAGGATCCACCGCAAGGAAGTACTTATGGGTTGGATTATTGCTGGAGAAGAAGAACAACGGAGCAGGTCATCTTTTAGTTAAAACATTTCCACAAGATGACGTCATATTTATACCCCTTAGACTTTTCTGAATTTTGTCATGTTTAAAAAGTAAATGTTGATATATAGTATTCATCCACCTTCCTCTCAACCCACAGCATGATACTGCCATCGTCATGTTTCATTGTAGTAATTGCGTGTTCGGTGAGGTCCTTGAGGTACCACAGGTCCTCCTCAGATTGTGGATTTGATGAAAAGACATATTTGGGTAGGTATGTAGTTGAGTCACAGGCCGTTTCTCAATTCACAAGAACTAAAGTACGGACTTGTGTCCTCCCCAAGCACGTTCTTGACAAGAACACAGGAAAGTTTGGACTTGTGGAGAACGGGAGCACGCAGTATAAATCTGGGTCAAAGGTAAGGGAAACATACTGATGACATCCCCACATTCAAAGTTCACCTCCACTCTGAGCTCTGTGAGCGCTAACCTGGAAGCTGCTGCCTCCGCAGTGCATCCTGGGACAGCTGTCAGTCTGGAACAGGGGGATTTACCATTAGGCAATACTAGAAAGTTGCCTAGGGGCCCCAAGTTCCTGGGGGCCTCATAAAACTCTGTTTACATGTCTGGTTAATACAACTATTCCTTATTTGTGTACATTAATTATGTTTTTGATAAAAATCTTTGGCTAAAATGCCATCAGAACGCTGATAATATTAAGTGTGTCTCAGCCCCCCCCTTCAGTGTCCACCATATTGGATCAGTCCATTTGCTGCACATGTTCAGAAAGGTCCAAACAGACAGCAGCAAACCATTTGAAAACAAACCATGCAAAGAGCAGTGTTGCCAACTTAGCGCTTTAGTTGCTATATTTAGCCACTTTTCAGACCCCTCTAGCACTTTGATTTCTAAAAAGCTCCTAGCGCCAAATCTAGAGACTTTTTTCTGCTACTGGAGACTTTGGAGACAACATCTAAAAGCAGCGAACTCTGCTCTCCAGAGCAAGTAGATTGGTAACCCCGCCTCCTGCTCTCCTCTATCTTGTCTGCTGTCATGATTCATGCAGCTATTATTTCATCCAAATGAAAAATGGAGAACAGATAAGCAGATCATGGCTTGTCTACAGTGAAAAGAAGGACTGGGTTATTTACTTTGGCCTTTTTGGAAACACAGGAAGGAGCAATCAGCTAAGTGAGCTTAGTGCTTGGAAAAAATCTTTCATTCCTTTAGAGACAGCATGAAAAGTCAGCTGAGTACAAAACATAGAGAGGAAAACAAGAAGAAAAGGGACAAGAAGAGAGGGACACAACCTAGAACAGATAATGGATGTCTATTCTATTAATATTTCTCTATCTGGAGAATGGGGTTGTTTAATATGTTGTCTTCTCCATTCAGAGGGGCCCCCTGACTTTCTTTGCCTAGGGCCCCACATTTCCTAAATCCGCCCCTGGTCTGGAGAACAAACAAGTCTGCTCTGATGCATGCTGGGTAAAAAGGGAGGGACGAGAACAACATCTGGGGAATTTGTCCGTTCTCTATCTTGTAAATTTGAACAGTGCTGAGAGTTTTTCTTTTTTAATATGATTTATTGAATCCTGTTTGAGTTTCTCTACATTTGGGACATGATTTAGAATTTAGGCCTAAATCTTCTGCATAAATTCCCTCCTGCTTTCCTTCTCTAACAAACCTCTGAAGCCTTCAAATAACATCTACATCCATCTTAACGTTAGAATGCAGATATCAGACATTTGGGGCAGCAAAGTAACAGAGGTAGAATACAGTTATAAATCAGGCCAAGAAAATTGAAAATCATAAATTTTGTCACAATTCTGCTCTTGTTTGTGTTAATTTAGAAAAAATACACAGAAAGAAAACTCGTTAGGTTTTTTAACTACAATTTGACAAACATGAGGAAAATCATAAGGGGTATGAAGACACTGCATGCTGTCATTAGCACAGTTAGGTGGTTTTTATTGGTAGAATGATCTCACCTGTGCCTGAAATCTTTGTTCCTTTAAGGAAGAAAAGGACATAAAAGCAGAAGAAAACAAATGTTAATTCACACAGTCTGCAGAGAAATTCCAAAAGAACAAAAATCCAAAGCTGAAGGTGTGAAAAAGGGAAACGTAAACATGTAACACTCTGGGGAAATAATATCAAGCTGAGTTTATAATGAAGCTCATGTCTTTCTATCCTTTGGTTCTCGCCTTTTATTCATCATGCTGTGGAGTTGCTGTGGTTCGACAGAAAGACGGGTTGTGTCACACATTAAGCGCTAAGCCCTCTCTTTGTGCAGCTTCTCTTCTGCAACATAACAGCTCCGTCTTATAAGGCCTATATTTCCTTTCTGACTGTCTGGTTGTACCTTAACTCCAGGATTCCCGTCGTGTTCATCGATGGGTACACCCGACGCACGAAGTTGAGGTCGCCGACGTAGAGGCTGCCGTCAATGCCCATCGCCAAGGCGACCGGCGCCAGCAGCTTGTTTCCGTCTGCAAGGCCGTTGCAGCTCGGGCAGGAGATGCTGCGCCTGCGTCCATTTCCCATGATGCTTGTGATGACTGGAGGCTGCTCCGTCACAAAGACGTTCTCGCCGCTGCCTTTGTGCAGAATACCTTTAAGAAAACCCCACAGAAGGTTTTAGAGGAGCGGCAGCCTAGTGGTTAGGGCATAGAACTTGGAATCCTGAGGTTGTCAGTTCGAAACCAACTCTCACAGACTGCAACTCTGGCTCTCTGAGCAAGACCCTTACCCCCACCCTGCTCCCCGGGCGCCCAAAGATGGCAGCTCACTGCTCCCCAGGGGGATGGGCCCGTTAAGCCCTGAAGGTTTTAGGAGCAAATTTGGCCCGAAATTACATATATGAATATAAGTCCAGCTCCCAAACTATAAATTGGAAACAGAATTGTTTGTATTTGAGGAATATTTTTTTCAGATGGAACTACTATTTTAAATGTCACCATGTCTGATTTATAGGTGATTAAACTGAAAAAAATAAATAAATAAACTATAAAATAGCCTCACCAATTTCTTTTCCAAAATAAAAACTGAAAAACACAATGAAAGCCATTTGAAACTCTGGATGAACCCTCAGACTTTATAGATCCACATCTTGACTCTAACTAAAGCTAATCTGGACTGAATCAGTTGAAGCATTTTTGTTCCACAAAGGTTTTAGGAAAGGAAATGGGATTAGGGTACAATGCCAAAAGTGCAAAAAGCATTTTTCCGCTCATAAAAGGGAATCTGGTCAGACAGTTATGATGATTTCCATTATTGGAGACCTTCTGCAGAGGCAAAGCCTTTGCTCTCTTTGAACCCCAGTGGGCCTCAGCAGATGGCCGCTCACACTGAGCCTGGTTCTGCTGGAGGTTTCTTCCTGTTCAAAGGGAGTTTTTCCTCTCCACTGTCGCTACAAGCATGCTTAGTGTGAGGGATTGCTGAAGAGTCAATGAGTCGATGCAATCAGCTGGTTTAGATTTAGTCCTTGTTTCATTGAAATTCACCAATAATATCACCAAACACTAAATAGAAAATAAGAATAACAGAGCAAGCTTATGTAACGCATGCCGGTTCCATCACCTGAAACGGTCACACATGACCTCTGACCTCTCCTTGGAAAGGTCTCAGCCTCTAGTTTCCAATGATGGCGGCCATTAGGGGGTAAATATGAATACCTGCTGTTGCATTACTCCCCCTGAGTCACACATGTCAGGTGGAATAATCTCATTTTATTTGTTTACACAGCTATAAAACCAAAAATACTTGGAAAAAAACAAACTCAAACATGTTTTAGAAATGTTAAAGCCCCATTTAAAAGGCGTCTGGATGAAACACCATGTGACTGTGTTTTGGCCATTTCAGTAAAGAGATAAACATGAGCAGGTCAAGGGGTTAAATGAGGAGGTAAATTGTTGTTGTTGAAGTTGTGAGGAAAGCCTCCAAGCAGCACAGAAAGACGTGCTTTCCTATCAGCACTGAGCCGCCAGTGTACCAATAATTGCATCATCAGTAAGAAAACAATTATTTCCTAAATGATGTCAATGGTTTTACACCTTTTTAACAGCAAATCCAATAAAGGTGTATATGACAGCACAGTATTAGAACTGGGACTGATTCAGAGCGCATGTGAGCGAGTTTTAATTTGGCCTTATGTTTAGATTCCATTACACTCATTTCAATAATAATTTCTGGATATTAAATAGGGCTTTTGTCTCGTAAACGAGGTTAAGATGAAATGTATAGTGAATTGGCACAATATAAATACACCAAATCCCTTCTGCATGAAACAGATGCTGCTGCCTGGCTGTTAAACACTGTTAATTTGGAGGGAATTTAACTCAGCAAGACAAATGTAAAATCTGCCTGTAAAAACCTTCAGTGACACTTTATTTAACGTCCTTGGACGGAGTGAGATAGAGCTCTCTCTGACTGAGGCATTTATACCTCACACATTCCCCCCAGAGGAACAAACCCACCCCCTACATATAGATCTTTCTCACACATTTGGTTATCCCCAAGAAAAAACACTTAAATTCATCAAGGACATCAATTTTAGCCAGATAAACAATCTGGTCTCCCGTGAACTCTTTCTTATCTGACCCTCCCTTCACCCTTGTCTAGAGCAGGGAGGCATCTGCTTTCTTTCCCTCTACCTTAAACATTACAGCATAGTGGCTGGTACAGGATTTCTCTGAACTCACTCCTATTCTGACAGACACACTCAAAACATTTTATCTCACAAACAGGCTGGATGACATACAAGTGGAGAAATCCTGCAACGAAGAGGGAAACGGCTAAATATAGATATAGATTTCTATAGATATATATAGATTTCTACATACCGCTGCGGGTGTTGAGTATGTGGTGCTTGTCGAGCGACCAGCCGCCCAGATTGGTGGGATCC
The DNA here is from genome assembly GCA_030533445.1 of Cyprinodon diabolis. Taxonomy (NCBI): domain Eukaryota; kingdom Metazoa; phylum Chordata; class Actinopteri; order Cyprinodontiformes; family Cyprinodontidae; genus Cyprinodon; species Cyprinodon diabolis. The sequence goes on from CM060084.1 coordinate 1,928,515, forward strand.
AGTTCATAGCCCTGCAGAATGGTCGTCCTCTTCTCCCAGAGGATCAGGCTTGCACACGATTCGTACTCATAGCCCACCGACACTACATGCGGGACAAAAAGAGACCTTTTAGGCATGCATTTCATTATGAGACTTAAAAAAAAGAAAAAAAGACAAAGACTGCGAAGGAGGCAGGAAATATTATGCACAAACTTCGCTCTAGCAAACTATTCCAAGTTCATTTAAAAGGTAAAACGTGTGATACACATAAAAAAGCTAGTTAGCACCTGCACCCAAACCTGCACTCGCACCTAACTAACACCCTGTCATGTTGATAAAACCTTGTTAATTGGAAACATTGCCCTGTAGGCTTTGAAACATAAAGGCCAGAGTTTGCTGTTGTGCTGAAAACTCTGCCTATAGAAACGCCGCCTCTCGATCCTGCACATGCAGCTGCAGAGTACAAAATAAATGGAGATCAGGCAGATACATCCAGATTGCTCATAAAGGCGTTTCATGAGAGCGCGTGTCTGTGTGGTTTTGCTTGTTAAGCGGAGAAGTGTGTTAACACA